>BMAC01001359.1:28888-50949 GCA_014905375.1 Phtheirospermum japonicum
AATGAGAATTGCCAGCCTCCTTGGAGGATGTGTGCAATCTGCTCCTGTACTTGTCGAGTTTTTGGTGGAATGGAAGCGTATTTTTGATTAATGTATTCAGCCAAATTGATCTTGAGTTCTTGCCTCTGCATATGCACTTTCTTTTTTTTTGCCCAAAAAAACATGGACGCTCGAGTTTTTCTCGAACTTTTATCTGTTTGATCGATCTCTCTTGCTCAAACAATACGCGGTTGTGTTTTTGGTTTTATCTTCTTAAAATTTTGAATATAYCTGAATCTGATCTGGGATCCGATCATCCAGAGCTATTTTCCTCAAGTCTTAAGCTGACAATCAGGTCAGGCACTAATATAGGTCTTCCTAGGGAACCTGTTCAGGTAAGTTAAAATATTTCAAGAAAAAATTGAGGGTATTCACCCCTAGCCTAATCTGGCGTTATCTGACAATCAGATCGGGTAAAATCGAGGACGTCCGTCCTTAGCCAAACCTGACTAAAACTGATAATCAGATCAGGTAAAATCGAGGACATCCGTCCTTAGCCAAACCTGGATACAACTGACAACCAAGTCAGGTAAAATCAAGGACATCCGTCATTAGCCAAACCTGGCTTAAATTGACAGTCAGGTCAGGTAAAATCAAGGACATACGTCCTTAGCCAATCCTGTCTTAAACTGACAATTAGGTCAGGAAAAATCGAGGACATCCATCCTTAGCCAATCCTGGTTTTAACTGACAATCAGGTCAGGAAAAATCGAGGACATCCGTCCTTAGCCAATCCTGGCTTAAACTGACAATCAGGTCAGGTCAGGAGAAATCGAGGACATCCGTCCTTAGCCAATCCTGTCTTAAACTGACAATCAGGTTAGGAAAAATCGAGGACATCCGTCCTTATCCAATCTTGGTTTAAACTGACAATTAGATCAGGAAAAATCAAGGACATCCGTCCTTAGCCAATCCTGGCTTAAACTGACAATCAGGTCTGGAAAAATCGAGGACATCCGTCCTTAGCCAATCCTGGCTTAAACACGTACTCAATTTTGTGATGCACAAGGAAAAACCTGCAATTTTATTCAACCAAATAAATAAAAGTCAAGAAATTACAATCATGTGTAAAATTTACGTAAATTGGTAATATTCCAAGCGCTGGGGATTGTTGTCCCATCCAACTCTTCCAGCTTATAAGCTCCTCCAGCTAGGACTTGGGTAACTTGGAGGGGTCCCTTCCATGCAGCATCCAGCTTTCCCTTGGCTTTTCCTAAATCAGATCTTTTCAAAACCAGATCTCCCACCTGAAACTGTCTTTTTACAACGGATCTGTCATATATCGCCTTTATTCGCCCTTTGATGTGTGCCATTCTGGCGGCTGCTCTGTCTCTTCTCTCCTCAATCGAGTCAAGAGCATCCTGCATGACTCAAACTTTTGTGCACCCCTTTTTAATAAATTAACTTAAAAGCACGTTAGTTTGCTCACAAGTGTACGAGGTAATTGTAGGGTGATAAGTTTTACTCGAGTCGTATCTCTCGAGGAAACAACTGTTCGGTCTTTCGGATATTTTTCTCAATTACGAACTAAAATAAAATACATGTACAATTGGGGTTTTGAAAGAGATTGAGTTTATCATTATAAACTAAAGCAATAATTAAACTAAGACTAATTAAACTAATTATTCTAACTAAATTATCAACTACGAGCAATAATTTAAACTATCAAAAATACGCAACCATAAATCAGACCTAATTAACGAATCTCAAAGCATGAGCATAAGAAACTACCACTAAGCAACGAATCATAAGAATCTAAGACTAACGAATAACTAAGCATAAATCAACTCGCGTAAATAAACTAAATTAACCAATATCCAATACTCAAGCATAAAACGATTAAACTAATTAAACTAGAATTAACTAAGCAATTAAATATAAAATTGACTAAGAGTTTAGAGTACTTATTGTAACTACGAAAATTAGTAAAAAGCTCCAGCTATTCCGGAGGTTGAACGTTGATCTTGGGCGAAGATTGAATCCCGAACTCGAATTCGATGTTTTGGACACGTTGTTCTTCGATCCTTGATCTCTGTCTTCAAATCTCGTTATGAGATATGGAATTATATTTATTATCAGCTAGAATACCCTAGGGGGTCGTGTCTCTGGTGTCTCTCCCCAAAAATCCGAAATATAGAGGGTTTATATAGATATTGCAAGTCTTGGCGTACAAGAAACCCTAAAATTCGAATTCTGGGCCATCGCGTCGACGGTGCATCGACGTAGCATCGACTGACACGTGATGGTACTCGGCGGGACTCGGCAGACTTGGTCGGCAGCGCTCGGCAGGTCTGGTCAGCAGGTGTGCGCGTCAGCTGGGCAGGTGCGTCGACATCAACGCTTCAGCAAGTTGCATCGACATCAACGCTTCAGCAAGTTGCGTCGACATCGGTGCGTCGACATCGACACTTTAGCAAGTTGCGTCGACAGTGCGTCGATGCTGCGTCGACTGGCGGATCATAGCTCGCGTCGACGGTCGCGTCAGTCGACGCGACTGCGCGTCTGCCTCCGTCTCTCTCTATCTTTTGCTACTCGTTTCACTGGAAAGCTCGTTCTCCTATACTTGAACATCGAACTTCATCTATTACGCGCTGAACTCTTTCGGTTACTTAGCTGTAAGGTGAAAACAACGAAATATCACCTATTTGCATCAATTACGAATAAAATACGGTAAAATAAGTCAGAACTATAAAAATACAGAATTATGCTTAAATCATCCAACTTATACCAAAAACAAATAGAAAAACGTACTAAAATACTAATAAAATCTAATCACTGCATCAATAACTCGTTTTACTCTTCAGCGAAGTTCTGAATTCGATGAGTTTCTATGCTAATCTCAGCAGGCACCACAGTGTCCAAACCATAGACCAGACTAAAGGGCGTCTCCCCTGTGCTTTCTTCAGGATTAGTTCTGTAAGCCCACAGAATTGCAGTCAGCTCGTCCACCCATCTACCCCCAGCTCTTTCCAATCGGGTCTTGATCCCCTGTACTAGTATACGATTGGTGACCTCTACTTGACCATTAGCTTGAGGATGGTAAACAGAAGTGAAGTGCCGGTCAATTCTCATTTTTGGACACCAAATTTGATTCTGGCACCCATAAACTGCATACCATTATCTGAAACTAGGATTCTAGGGACACCAAATCTGCAAATGACATTCTTCCACAAGAACTTCATGACAGCGTCCTCCGTAATTTTCGCCAATGCTTCAGCATCTACCCATTTGCTAAAGTAGTCGATTGCGACTATTAGAAACTTCTTCTGGGCGGGAGCCATGGGGAAGGGGCCAACCAAATCAATCCCCCACTTGGCGAATAGACAGGGAGAGCTCATTGTCATGAGCTCTTCTGCAGGCATGTGTATCAGCGATGAATTCTTTTGACATTTTTCGCATTTTCATACGAAATCCTCTGCTTCTTTTCGTAGGCATGGCCAGAAATATCCCGCCCGTAAGATCTTACTTGACAGAGCTCTGGCGCCCATATGGTTGCCACAACACTCCTCATGGATTTCTCTAAGTACCAGAGCTCCTTCTGCATGGCCCAGGCATCTTAAAAGGGGCTGGCCAAATCCTCGCCTGAACAGCTCTCCTTTGATTAGGCAAAATCTGGCAGCCCTGGTTCGTATCTTTGCCTCTTCCCTCCTATCCTTCGGCAAGACCCCTTGCTCTAGATATGCCTTTATAGAAGAGCGTCAATCCTCTTTTTCAATAACCGTGCACCCTGCTCATTCCCAAACTCTTCGTCCGCCTTCAGCAGAGTAATCACCTTTTCCTGACAATCTGTAGCTGAGCTAGCTATCTTCGCCAAGAAATCAGCTCTTCCGTTTTCCTCTCTAGGAATCTGTAGGACCGTTAAGCCTTTCATACTTCTGGCGATTTCTCTAAACTTAGCCAAATATTTCTGCATATTTTCCTCCCTCGTTTCAAACTCTCCACCGATTTGCTTGCAAACGAGCTGAGAGTCCACCCTGGCGCACACCTGCTCTGCGCCCAGGTCTTTCGCCATCCGAATCCCTCTTAAGAGGGCCTCATACTCGGCAGCATTATTGGAAAATGTTGTATTCAACCGGACGGCGAACTCAGTGGACACGCCTGCTGGATCCATTAAGACAATTCCAGCCCCACAGCCCTGGTCAGACAGAGCCATCCGTGAAAATTGTCCATTCCTTCAGCTCACCAGGAGGACCGGTCATTTCTTGCATGAAATCAGCTAAGGCCTGAGCCTTGATTGTTTTTCTGGATCCGAATGTGACATCGAATTCGCTGAGCTCTATAATCCATCTGACCAGTCTTCCAGATGCTTCTGGTTTGTCCATTATAGCTTTCAATGGAAGGTTAGTTCGCACAATTATGCCATGAGACAGAAAGTACGGCCACAACTTGCGAGCAGTTCCAACCAGAGCTAGCATCGCCCTCTCTACCTCCACATATCTGACCTCTGCTGCATGCAAGACCTTGCTCCAAAAGTAGACCGGTCTCTGTATTTTACCTTTCTCCTTGATCAAGACAGAGCTGACCGCCTGCTGTCCCACGGATAAATATAGGATCAGGGGCTCTCCTTGAACTGGTTTCGTGAGCAAGGTCATGCCAGCCAAGTGCTCCTTCAACAATCTAAATGCCTCTTCACACTCATCGCTCCATTGAAATTTAGCTTTCTTCCGCAAGGCTTGGAAAAATGGCAAGCTCTTCTCTGCAGATCTGGATACAAACCTACTCAGGGCATTGATCCGTCCTGCCAAGTATTGCATTTCTTTCATGTTTCTGGGCGCTTGCATTTCCATGATGGCCCTTATCTTCTCGGGGTTAGCCTCGATACCCTTTTCTGTAACCATGTAACCCAGGAATTTTCCAGCTCTGACCCTAAACGCGCATTTCTTAGGGTTAAGCTTCATCCTGTATTTTCGTAGGGTATCAAAGGTTTCCCTCAAGTCGTCCACATGCGATATTGCTTTCATTCTCTTGACTAATATATCGTCCACATAAACCTCCATATTTCGGCCGAGCTGGCTCTTGAACATTTTGTCTACCAACCGTTGGTATGTAGCACCCGCGTTTTTAAGGTCAAAGGGCATGATCACATAGCAATACGTCCCCTTCGGGGTTATAAATCTAACACGTTTACGGTCCTCTTTTGCTAGCCTGATCTGGTGATACCCTTGTGAGGCATCCATCATGCTCAGGAGCTCACAGCCAGAGGTGGAATCGACGAGCTGATCAATCCTTGGCAAGGGATGGTGGTCCTTCGGACAGGCACGGTTTAAATCTTGGAAATCTATGCACATCTGCCAATCATCTGTCTTTGGGACCAACACCGCGTTAGAAAGCCATTCTGGAAATTGTATTTCCTGAATATGCCCCGCTTTCAAGAGCTTATCCACCTCTACCTCTATAATGGCCTCCTTCTCCGGCCCAAAATTGCACTTTTTCTGCTTGACTGGCTTCACGTTCGGGCTGATATTGAGGCAGTGTTCAGTGACCTCTGGGTCGATCCCCACCAGGTCTTGGGGAGACCAAGCGAAAACATCCGCGCTTTCTCTCAACAGCGTCACCAGGTCTGTCAAGACCTCCGGGCTAAGCGTCGCTCCCACACGGAGAACTCGACTCTCATCGCCTGGGACAACCTCCACCAGCATCAGCCCCTCCTCTCTTCTCACCAGATCTTACCGTGGCTGCTCTACCCAAGCCCTTTTACTCAACCTCTCCTCCTCACTATTCCGCCGAACACACTCAACATACGTCTGACGTGACGCATATTGATCTCCTCTCACCTCGCCATTTACATCCTCAGTGAAGAATTTCATCTTCATGTGAAAAACTGAGATTACATCTTGGAACTGAATTAGGGAAGGTCGGCCAAGCATGACATTATAGGAGGACGGCGCATCTACCACCAAGAAACGCACCATCCTGGTTACGCGATATGGCTCTTCTCCTAAAGTCACAAGGAGCCTAACCACTCCTAATGGCTTCAGGGCACCCCCTGCAAACCCTACCAGGGAGGTAGTCACCTCCTCAAGCTCGACGTCCAACTTCAGCTTTTTAAAGCAATCAAAGAACAGAATGTCAGCGGAGCTCCCTGTATCCACAAAAATTCTTCGCACATTATAATTGGCTATAGTGGCTGTTATGACTAAAGCGTCCATGTGCGGAGTCAAGATGCCATCGCAATCCTCTGAACCAAAGCAGATATTTGGTGCAGACGCCAATTGTCCAACCTCTCGAGAAGTCCTGACCAGATCCTTGGCAGCTCGGACATAATTATGCTCGGTTCTCTTAGAATGCTCATCCAGCTCTCCTCCTGTGATCATTTGTATTTCTCCGTGGATGACTTGAGATTGGTCAGATCTTGTCCCTCCAGTTCGCACCCTATCTTGATCTCCCTTGCCTTGCTGAGACCGGTCATAACTCTTATTGCCAGATCTGGCCTCTTCCCTTCTCATGCGGACATATTCTTTTAAATGCCCTGCCTGGACCATTCTTTCCAGTTCGTCCTTCGGATGCATACATTCGTCAGTATTGTGCCCGTACTCATTATGGAAATGGAAAAACTGATCTAACATTTCCTTGCTCGGCTTCTGTGAATAGGTCTTGGGCCACTTTAACTCTGGATGTCGCTCTATTGCCTGCAGTATCTCTCCCTGAGGGGTTGCCAAAGGAGTATACCTGTCGAACCGAGGTCTGCCTGTAGTCAGATCTGGCCTGGGCTTCTTTACCGTAACCCTATCATCTCTGTCATACCTTTATCTCTTCTTCTCTCCTTCCTCCTTGAGTTTCAATGCTTCCTCCAAGTGAATATACTTCTCGGCTCTCTCCAAGAGCTCCCCAGATTTCAGAGCTGGTTTCACTACCAGCGATTGGAAAAATTCCCCTCTCCTCAGACCTTGCGCCAGAGCGTTCACCAACAGCTCCTCTGACGCGGAAGGCACTTCCAACTTAACCGTTGTGAACCTATTGATGTGGGCACGTAGACTCTCATTCTCTTTCTGCTTCAAGTTGAAAAGCTCGAGCGGCATTTTTTGGTATTTCCTGCAGCTCGTGAACTGGTGCAGGAAGGCCGAGCTGAATTTGTCGAAGTTGTTGATAGACTTCGGCGGTAACTGGCTAAACCAGAGCTGGGCTATTTTAGTGAAAGTCATTGGAAAAACTCTACACATAACCGCATCCGAGAATTTATGCTGAGCTGCCGCAGTCTCAAATCAGCTCAGGTGATCCCAGGGATCCGTAGTTCCATTGTATTCAAACCCCAACGACCTGTAGGAGGTCGGAACATAACGGTGTGCCCCTTCTTGCCGGAACCACCCCACCGCTCGCCATCTTCTTCTTAAAATCTCTCACCTCTTTCTGCAAACTTTGCATCTGTTCCATCAAGCCTGGATTAACCTGGCTAGATGTTTCGCTGTTGGAGGTGGAGTAGTGCTCGTCCCTATTCCGGAGCGGAGTTCGCTCTGGCACCTGATTGCGCAGCGGCTCAGTTTCCGTCAATGGGACCGCCCGATCTGGTTGCACTTCGGATGGTGGAGTTGACATCGCAGCGATTTTTTTCTCCACGGCTGCTTCCACAGCTTTGCTGATTAACTCAGACAGTTGTCTGAGCAAAGAGTCATTCAACATCTCCTCAGCCACAGGTAGTGGCCCGCCTGAGGAGGGTGGCGCGGTGCCTGTCCTGGATGCGGCTGATGTTTCGGCCTCTCCTGTCCTCGCTGTTGACGGCTCAGCCGACCGTGGCATACCCCACGGCGCGGCGGAGCTGGGAGTTCCGCCGAGTTCTCCCACTAAGTTTCGTCGTAATCCATCTGAAGCCATGAAAAAAGGAGCTCACGTCTTAGCTCAGATATTTTCCACAGACGGCGCCAATTGTTTCAACCCAAAATATGACCAGCACAAGGAATACACTGGAAACCCACGAGCTCCCCCGATCCGTACCACAAACACAAGTTAGAAAGGACCACCGGTGGTTTTTCGGTGGAAACTTCTTCGATGCTTAAGTCAGTAAGCGTTTGAGGTATTTTCCAAAAAATAAGAAGGAATGATCAAGAGAACAACATACCTTTCTCAGCCTTGGGGCTGAGATACTTATAATTTCTCCTAGTGGGGACCCCAGCCGGGATCTCAGGAGCACGTGCCGCGAATCATGGGCCGTTACGCAACCAATTCTAACAAGTGGTCCCACTTGTCTCTCTATTCGGAAAATAGGTCTTCCCCGTTACAGGTCTTCCTTTTCTCTTTCCTCTGTGTTACCTCAGTGTCCATACCGGGCTTGACTCCAGTCTAGCCTTTCCTGGTAAAGCGCTTTCATCAGCTCAGGAGAGATCCAGAGCTGCGCTCATCTTTTCCTGGTGTCCTGTTTTCCCAAGAGGCCTAGCCAGACCTTCGCTCAGGCCAAGCTGGTCTTGTTGTGTCCTTTTTTATCCCCGTTACTCCAGATCTTCAGATCAGATCTACCCCAAATCAGGTCTGACCGATCTATTGCCCCATCAAATAGGTTCACTCTATAGGTTCTTGATAAGATGCCAATTCATCCCAAAGTCCATTTAGTTTGGTATAGTAAGAAGAGACCATGAGTGATCCTTAGCTTCATTCATTAATTTTTTGCTGGGTTTAATAAATTCTCGTTTCATCTTCGTTGGATAACGGGTTATGGAGATCACTCCAAAGTTCAACGACTGTATTAGAAAAAACTGTACTACGAGCAATCTCAGGTTGAATGGAGTGAAGGATCCAAGATATCACTAGATCATTGTAGCATTGCCACAATTGGTATTTCGGATCTGTCTCGAGTGGGGCCTTTACGGTGCCATCGACGAGGCCAATTTTATTCTTGGCACTAAGACTGAGACGCACTGCATGACTCCATTCCCCATCGTCGGTGTGTTGACAAGGACAATATCTGGTGTGTCTAAATGATGTAAGTCCAGAGGATCTGGTAATAACTTTTTTCATTTTTTTATTTTTTTATTTATTATGTGTGTAATTTATGAGGAGAACTTTGTACTTCGTGTATTGGAAATTGTACGTTTGTGGGTTGAGGAAAAAATGATTCTTTTTTGTTTGTGTACTGCAAAATTATGTTAGATTTAAGTTTGGGATTTTGATACCTCGATAGGAACGATAATCGTGCAAAACCTGAACCGCCCACAAATAAAATGGGTCTAGGGTCGATTATTTGCATTTACACCCAAACCCGACCCGGCACCTATCAAACTTGTTGTACTTGTTGATGATATTTTTAAAGATTCTAATTCATCTATGTATTGTCATCAGATTAACGAGTTCCTTCTACTTCAAAAAAAAGTTCAAAGAGCTTTAGACACAGTTGGAGCTCAAGTCGCATGATCTCTTGCTCTCTAAATATAGAGCCAAGCAAAACGAGTATCACAATGTTGAGCCTTATTTATACATGCAACTGATGTAGAAGTGGTTTCCATTAATCGTGGACACTAGATTAATGACTAATATGTGTGTCATTACACATAGTGGGGTTATCGCATGAAATGACTAATCGTAAGGGATTAAACAATTTCTAGATTAAACAATTTCTAGAGCCCTTGTGCTTACGTGAAAGTCTTAAGATAACATTCACAATTTTGATTTATTAATCTTTTATTTTATTTATTCATGGAAACGAGATTTTGTAGATTTTATTTTTTATTTTTAAAATGCTTAGGCGATGCATATAATTTTTGTTTTAGAAGATTCCATACTAGGCATTAAACTATTTTTAGTCTGTAATATGAAGATTAGAATATACCTTTTGTTTTTAAATCCACGTGATTTTGATTAATATTTTAAGGAGAAATTTAAATCTTTTTTCCTTGGGAATTTGTTACTTTTGTATTTTAAAAAAACTGATTTAAATCCACGACACCATCTTCATCTAATGGATGGAATTATCTAAAAAAACTCTTATTCACAGTAGTATCGCCCTTAGGAGTTTGTTACTTTTGTATGTTAAAAATCTGATTTTTTTTCTTTTTCTGACTATGTTTTTAAATTCAAGACTATAGAGGAAGGATTTTAATTTTAGGAATGACCAGATTTTTGTTTTAGTAGTTCAATTGTTTTTTATTTTTTCTCATAGATGTGCCCTTTGTAGTCTATTTGTCAATTCTTGAGAAAAACCTCATGATTATTCACCGTAAACTTCATTGTTAAGGCAGAGTAATCTTGCAGGATAGGTCCTAGAGTAGATAACCAAGACACACCCAAAACCACATCTAATTCCAACCGTCACTCGCAAGTTTCTGTCCATTACCCACTGCAACATGAAATTGAGAGGTCGCTTTAATGGGTAGTTGCAAATAGTGTGCCATCTGGGAACGAATAAAACTACGAGTGCTACCACTATCGACTAAGAGAAAATTCAGGGAAAACCTCACGACCAGGTTCTACCACACCCGTACGTATCGGATCGTCCATGACCTCATCCATCGCATCAAATCCAAGAGAAATAATTGAGGAGGTGTTTTACAACGATGGCCAACGTGATACCGGTCATCACAATTGAAACACAAACCTTGCTCACGTCGTATCTGCATTTCCCTGGGTGTTAAGTTACGAATAGTATAGGGTGGGATATTGGTTGCTGGTGGATGTGGGAGTTTGAGGGGTATAGACGTAGATTGGGGGATTGTGCCTTGAGCTTTCTTGCAAGTGAAGGATGGGTTATTGGCAGATACTGGATTGAATTTCGTGTGAATATGAAGCTGTGTGGTATTAGAGAAGGGTGTAAAAGTGCGTGTACGCTGTTTCGACAGGCTTGATGTTTCAAATAGGCTGGTGAGGAAAGAAGGTGGAATACCCATCGTATGATTAGCGAGTGTCTCAAACTCCGCATAATACTCATCAACGCGGAAAATTGACACGAATGTACAGGCGTGGAGCAATTGATCGAGCTTGCCACTAATCGTCGAAATGACAATAGATAATTCACCAAACGATTGCTGGAATTCATCCAAGCGTTGAGTATTGTGAGCTGAGATTTCCACAGCGCTTGGCCGTTTCATCAACAGATTTTAATCGAGTTAAGGAGATGATCTTCGTTGTCCCCTCTCCTCCCTGTCATTGCCCTTTTTATAAAAAGCATACATAAAGCTCACCGCCTCAATCTAATAGGGGCACGGGTGTATGTACCCAAAATCTTATTTGTCTACCCCATTAAAAAATACTCATAAAAATGCTCAAACTAACCCACAAACCCTACACCCAAAAAATATAATTCATCTTCTTCAATCATCAATCACCACCCCACCGCCACCCCTGCCTCCGCCACCTTCGTCACCGTCACCACTGCCGCCCCTGATGCCGCCACCTCCATCGCTGTCGCCACCATTGCACGAGAAGAAGAAAAAATGTCAAAACATGTTTTCAGACTAAATTTTCAAACGCGTTCGGGAAACCAGTCATGAACATGCTCATGGCGTTCGAAATTCTGATCCGAACGGCATGAAGGACGTTTGAGTTTTATTTTCGAACTTGTTCGAAAATCTTATCCGAACGCATATGTTTTCCTTTTTTTTACCTTCTTCGTCGGTAGAGATGGCGGTGGCGGTGGCAGCAAGGAGGCCGTGATAGCGGCAGGGAAGCACTTTTCTTTCACGAATAAGAAGAACAAAAAAAAGATGTCAAAACATGCGTTCGGAACAGATTTTTTAATGCATTAGGAAAACCAGACTGGAACATGCTCATGGCGTTTGAGATTTTGGTCCGGACTCCATGAACCACTTTCGAAATATATTTTCAAACGCACGTGTTTTTTTTTCCTTTTTTTTTCCCTTCTTCTTCGGTAGAAGGCGACGGAGGTGATGGTGGTGGCGGCGGCGGCATGGTAGTGGTGAATAGTTGAAAAGGATGAAATTATAAATTTTGAGGGATAATTTTGATGTTTGATTGAAAAAAAAAATTAGTACGGTGAACTAATAAAAAAGGGGTGCATATCTATGGCCCGTCTAATAATACCTAGGGGCTAACATAATCTTTCAAGAAGCTTGGTTGATTTTTGAGCCTAACACTCCTTAATTGGGACTCAGTGGGAAAGATAATCTTATTGACTTTGTGGGCTGGTTTTACTATTGGGTCATCATCAAGTATTACATGTTGGTATTGGTCGTCACAATCTTAAATTCAATGGCCCACGAGAAAACGGGAAACTGATCGGTAAGATCAATTTTTAGGGTTGGCAAACACTCACTAAATAGCGAGAAAGCACGAGCCTGGCTATTTATGAACTATACGAATAGCGAGAAAATAAATCTATACAATACAAGAATGCATTCTCAATTTGGAGATTTAAAAAATGTAAGCTTTTCAATCATTTGACATTAAAGAGACATTTTTCCCACCCAGCTGTGCATCTTCAATCATAGTTACAAAACTGATTGAATTGTTTCGGTAGTTAGGGATTAAATTCATTTCCAGAATATATATAGCAGAGAAAATAGCTCAAAATTACTGAAAAAACACTTTCCAAATTTCATTTTTATAAAATCGCAGTGATTATTACCTATTATGGCGACATTTTTAAGGTCTCAAAGCTTTAACAAGAAATCCAAGTGTCATTTAATTTTCCGGACACATCAATTGTCCATGCACATAGAGCCTGCT
The DNA here is from genome assembly GCA_014905375.1 of Phtheirospermum japonicum. Lineage (NCBI taxonomy): Eukaryota > Viridiplantae > Streptophyta > Magnoliopsida > Lamiales > Orobanchaceae > Phtheirospermum > Phtheirospermum japonicum. The sequence continues at coordinate 41,534 of BMAC01001359.1, forward strand.
TCAATTATGCAGGTTATTAACTGACCACTTGGGTTGAGCTGCAAGTAATTACTAAAACTAACTACCATCAATCAACAATGTGAGAAATACTGGTATTGGTCCTCACAAGCTTAAATTCAGTAGCCTACAAGAAAACATGAAACTCAGTACCACATCAGCCAATGTAGCAGAGAGAACAAACATCATTTGTTTACTTTATCATCTATCAATCTCTTATTTAACTCCTGATTCAAGAGAACAGAAAATGATTAACTATTCTAGAGAGAGTATGCACAACAAGTTCAATCATTCATTTTTCCACCTCCTTTTTTGCATTGGTTTACACACCAAGTTCTTTGGCTCGTTGGTTTTTGTTCAAAGTACTTGGAGCCCATTTTTGAAACATTTCAAAAACAGAAGAACTGTGTTCCTTCACGTCGAGCGAGTCGAGCAGCAACTCAAACGTTACTGCATCTGGTGAGAATCCTTTAGCATCCATTTCCTCGAGAAACACTGAGGCGGCTTCATATTTGCCCCCTTTTAGGTTTCCCCGGACAAGTACATTATACGTAATTTCATTCGGCGACAAACTTGCCTCCTTCATCCTCCGAAAAAGATCTTGAGCTTCATCCAGTAGCCCATTTTGACAACATCCTTTGATCATGATAGTGTAGGTCACCACGTCAGGTTCGAATCCTTTAGAAGCAAGATCACTGAAAATAACACGAGCCTGATCAAGATTTTTAGCTTCACGCAAACCATCCATGACGATATTGTAGTATTCAATACGAAGATGTTCTCCGCCTTCGTGCTCTAATTCATCCAACAACAACAATGCTCGTTCAACTCGGTCATTTCTACACAATCCATCCAACATGTTACAGTAAGTGTAGAAGTTTGGTTTAAAGCCAACAGCTTGCAACTCGTCAAAAATCTCTAATGCTTCAGAACATCTGCCTCCACGGAACAAACCCTGCAATACAGTGTTATATGTAACTATATTAGGCTTGAGCAGCCCTTTACGAGGCATCTCACGGAACATATGCATAGCTTCATCTATCTTTTTTTTCTTGCAATATCCATTGATCAAGATGCTATAACTCCAAACATCAGGTGCAATGTTCATGCTAGCCATAGAAGAATCAAAAACACTCCTCGCTTCATCCATGCGTCCTTGAAGACAATATCCATCCATCAATGAGTTGTAAGTGACGACATCAGGATTCACATTTTGCTGTTTCATGATTTGGAGCACATCTTCTGCTTCACCCAGCAATCCTTCTTTGCATAAAGCATCAACCAAGGTACTAAATGTCAGGACATCTGGATATATTTCGTGGTCTATCATCTTCTTTAATACCATTTTGGCATCCCTCCAACGGCTCAAATTACATGAACCACATATCAAAGCATTGTAAGTGACAACATCAGGTGTTATATCTTTCTCAGACATTTCATCGAAAAGCTTCAAGGCAGAGTCTATCATTTTGTCCTTACATAGACTGTCAATAACCATACTATATATATGGGTATCGGGCTTACAAACCCTCCCTTTCTCCATTACTCTGAGCATTGCGATGGCCATCCGAGTGTTACCTGCCTTGCAAAGCCCATCAATCACAGTCCCAAAGGTAACAACATTCATCTCGCACAACTCTTCTTTAACCATCTTCCTAAACAATTCTTGCGCCTCGTTAATCTTGTTTTCTCGAAACAAACCCTTCAGTAAGGTCCCAAAAGTGATTTCGTCGGGAACACAACCACGCTTGAAGAACCAACCCAGAATGGAAAACCCGTAATCAACCCGGTTAGAGAGGCAATAGCAGTTAACAGCAATATTCATAGTATAATCATCAACTGAAATCCCCAAATTGCATATATCTTTGAAAAGGTAAATGGCAGAAGAATACTCTTTCAGATTAACAACACGCGAAAGCAATCGATTAAACTGAATCACATTAGGAAGAGGTCTCATTCTGGACATATTCTCATATAGACAGATAGCATCATTCAAGCCTTTAATATTTCCCAGCGCAAGCTTCATTTTCTCACGGGAATCGGAATTCCAAACACATTTTGTACCGAAATAACGAAAGATGGAGAGCGAAGGAAAAGGGCTTTTAGAGAAGAAAATTGACTCACCTGATTCAAAGCGTCTTGGAAAATAATTGAGAAATTGCCGTATGAAAAAGCCCTTGATCTTCATTTTTTTACTTTCAGAAAACCCAGCTAGCAGAAGGGGAAAGAAGAGAGAAAAGGTTCCGCCCTCTCTTTTAGTTTGGAGTACATTTGTCAAATGTTCTTCTAAAACCACCTCAAGTGTCGCAATTTAAAATATAATCCATGAAAGAAAAAAAAAAAAAATATATATATATATATATATATAAGGAAAAAAAATAAAAAAAAATATTTAATTCATTAAAAACAGATAAATATGTTAGACAATTATCACACAATGTATATAATAACATTAAATTAATTAGAACCATCTACCATATAACTTGAATATATGATTAAAAGAAAAAAGGAAGATAAACATTGTTTCAAATACAAACATAACATAACACAAATATAAAACATAACAAAGTAATATTCTTTATTCGTTGTTTCATGTTTGTGTGAAATGTTATTAAAGTTAATATATATTTAAAAGCGAAACATGTTGATTCAACTTCCTTTGAGTCACCACTACAGACTGGGGTTTTCACATCGGTTATTTTTGATATTTCATATCGGTTTTGGAACAGATGTCTAAACCGCCGACGTGAAAGGTAACGTTGGTTTTTCGAAAATCAACGTGACTTTTCACATAGGTTTTGGAAAGGAACTGATGTCAAATTCCACATCCGTTTCTAAAAACCGATGTGACTTTTCACGTTGGCGGAGAAGACATCGGTTTGAATAACGGATGTGTTAGAATCATTACATTGGTTAGAACACCAATGTTGTTTAACATCGATTTTTTGGGTGCAATCCCTGTTTATTTAAAAATAAATTCTCAGCTGAAAATAAATTAAATAAATCTCATATTAACATCAATATGTTCTAAAAGTCAAATACATCAAACAACCATTAACATCAATATGTTCTAAAAGTCGAATACAACGACACAACTGACTCTATAGTCTAATTCATAGTTCAAATTCCCCACAAGAAATACCAAAGTGAACTCATAATGCACATATTCTAGATTATCAAACAAACTTGAGTATAATTAAACCTTACAGAAAATTCATCTATTTTTAATTTCAAGAAATATCTCGACCATTGGGATTGAACTTCTTCGATACTCTCTTGAGAAGATGAGCCGCTATCACCAAATACCTTCAATTAATTATATATGTTTTTAACATATCAAAAAATATTTGAACCAAGTCTATTTGCCAATAAGTAAAATAAAAAAGGAAAATCATCATCTCGATTTTTTAGCAATTGGCCTCTTTAATAGAATAATTAATCAGTTTGGTGCTGCAATTTAAAATCATAACTAAAAAATAACTAAAAGATTAGGCTACTAAAAAAGTTTAAAATAACTAAAAAATCAAGATTATACAAAATAAGAGTTGACTTTAATCAGGCTACTAGTATTAAAAACTAACTTATTAAAAAATATATAAACAATATATATACCTTATGTCAATTTTCCTTGATACCTACTCGAACAATAGTCCACATCCAACACATGACATAATACCCACACTCCCAACCTTCGCGTTTTTTATTACACTACAAGAGAATTAAAATTTAATACCTACTCGGCTAATTGATGAATACTTAGGATTGTAATTACCTTGGGTAAATCCGGTTAACAACTTGCTTGGATTTACTCATGTAACAGTTTGAATGGCGTCACAACACTGTTTAAAAGAAATATAAGCGTGTTATGGGTTTAAATTTACAATACAAGTGAATGTGTCATAAATTAAAAGTGTACCTTTGTACTATTAATTTGATGTCAGTGTCGGGCTTACGGTGCTATGAACAAAACCACACGACAATCCCTTCTTTAGGTAAAACTACAAGTAGTTTACATTGTTGCCTGCATTTCGGAAACCTTTATACAACATCAAATACAATAAATATCAATAACGATAAGACAATCAAAGAAAAAAAAGTTCAAAATTATAATAATAAGAAAAATAATTGAACAAAATGGCCAGATGACAAAAGGTGAGTATTTACATATTAAATCAATAAACAAATACAATTTTGCATCTTTTAAGAGATCAACAATCATGCAAAAATTTAAGCAATAGAGAAAACAGTTCAAAAACTCATCATATAAACCCGACAAAAACCACAGGACATCGTGTATGGTATATCTCATGTCCACCATCCGATAAGAAATGCATACCAAACTCACCAATCTGCAGTAACAAGTTCCATAAGAGGCTTACCACCAAGAGCCTTCGAATACGTGCAAAGAATTGTTGTTATGATTTAGTAAAAGCAAATTTAAGCCATCTAAAATGTAATCAGTATGTAGTGTAATATACCTTTGACTTGTCTAAACAGAAATTCTTGCTAAGAACTCTAAAGTTATTTTCATCGGGTAACATATAACATATACAAGCATTATCAAGATCGTCCCAGTGAAGGTTACCCAAGAAAACAGACACATCTAGTTGATCTTAAGATTCTTCTTCAGATGCTTCATTTGCAATATAATAACTCTTTACAAAATAAAAGGGTTATTTACAAAAGGTACACTTGAGCTTCTATTTTTCTTTCATTTAACCCTTCATAAGCAACAGCTTCACTACATTCGTCAAAAGCAACACCGCCATTGACGTCCAATCAGCCCTGTAAGTTTTGATTAGACAATAAATACATTAGATAACACTAATAAAACCACAAAACTAAAATAAGAAAGGAAACGAAATTGAAGAGATAGATATATACTTGTGAATGATTTGAAAGACGTAATCGTCGTCGAAGTTTGTTTGTATTAAATTTTTTAAGCCAAATTACTTCAGATTGTTTGGGTTCGGGGATGGTTTTTCTTCTTCTATCTCCATTTCTTCTTAAATTTCCATTTTTTCTTGTTGCTGTTGCTTTTTTTTCTCATGTTCGGGTGGTTTACTGTTTAGCTAGGGTTTTAACTTTTAAGGGGGCCGGCTTTTTATTTGTTAGATAGTGCTTTAAAATGGGAATCGGAAATACCAATTGGGCTCGATTGAGGTGTCCTTGAGAGCTCACCTGTACAGGATCAGAGGAAAATGGAAAGAAGGTATCTGCAAACAGACGAGGACGGGAGGGTTCTTGTGTTGAAAGGGATTCTTGAATCGGAGGAGGAAAGGAGGTATTTGCAAACAATCAGGGGAGGGTTCTTGTGTTGAAGGTAAAGTAAATTCTTTTTATTTCATTCCAGAACATCTTAAAAAAGGCATTCTAAATAATATGATATACTAGAATGCCTTTTAAAAATATGTTCTAAATAATTGCATATACTAGACCGTCTTTTTTAAAGACGTTCTAGATATTGAATTTACGAGAATGTCTTTTTTAAAAACGTTCTAGATATCAAATATACCAGAACGTCTTTTTTAAAGACGTTCTAGATATGAACATACTCGGATTATTTAGAACATATATTGTAAAAGTCATTCTAGTATGTGAATCTTTTATTACGAAAATACCACCGGACGACATTCTAGATCGTAGCCTCCTGAGATGTTCTAGAATGAATTTTTTGTACTAGTGCCACATGACAGAGATTAAACTTTGTAAACAAACGAGTATATTGTTTGAAACTTAGCTTTTGCATATTTCTTATTTTGATGTAGATTTATTTAATCATTGTAGTAATTTTTGGAATTTTTATAAAATGGGGAACTAGGGACAAAATATAGATGGAGTATGAGATAAAGTAAAATATTCGATAGAGTTAATATGAAATTTGATACTGCTAGTATGAAATTTGTTAGATAAGTATTAAATTACAAATTTTAGTATGAAAAGCTAGTATGGAATTCAATGGAATAAGTATTAAATTACACGAATTAGCATGAGATTCGTTTGATTAGTGTGAATTTTATGATATAGTATGAGTTCGAACGGGCTAGTATATAATTTCATACTATATCCTGTAATTTCATACTACGACTTGAAATTTAACAAGTGTAGTATAAAATCTACGATGTAGTATTGAATTCGACCGAAGTTTGTCGATGACAACCAGAGTTCAGTAGTAAACGGCGGGAGCAATAACGATCAATGTGATTACATGGGTAGTATAAAATTAATACGAAATTTATTTGAATTAAGTTTGGAATAAAAAGAAAAAGTTGAAAAACCAAATAAAGTTTGTTAGTAAGGGTAAACTTGTACTCTTATATATTAGTTTTGATTAATTAAAAAGTTGAATGAATAAATGAGAAATTAATACTTTTCAATGGATTATGTGAGAAAGAATATTTCCTATCTTAGTTTTGATTAATTGAAAAGTTGAATGAATAAATGGGAAATTAATACTTTTGGATGGATCATGTGAGAAAGAATATTTCCTATCCGAGAATATGGAAATTGTCCCATTTTATATTGACAATCCATCCCGAAATAATGATAATACAAAAGTATTTACTTGATGATAGATTTAAGTCTTTTCAATTTTATTTTGCATGCTAGTCCCAAACCCCTGAGTCATTTATGGAAATAAGTTCTTGACTTATAAATATCGAGTCAAATTAGTTAGGGGCTACTTGATTGAGTGTGATAATAAGGAACTTGCATAACAGGATGCATAAAATAATAATTACTAATGTATAAAGTTTCAATGCAATTTTCCTTTTTAACTCATAATGAGTACAGTCGATTACATCCATATATATAGTGTTGGAATTTGGGCCTAGAAAGTACATGTACTATTTAGACGCATATAGACATTTGTAAATAATATGGCATTGGTTGTGATATACAACCAAGCTTTTCATGGTTTGGATTGTAGCATGTAGAAAGCATTTTTATATTTGATCTTGGTTAACACCCCCTCTCAATTTAATCAAGGCTAATGATGTAACACCAAGTTTACGTCTGAGTCGAGAGAAGAATTGAATACTTAATGGCTTCATGAGAACATCTATTATTTGATCTGCATAAGGAACATGATGGTCCTGAATTAATTTGTTTGCAGTTTTATCTTACAATGTTAAAAACCAGCTCAATATGCTTAGTTCTTGCATGGGGTGTAGGATTTGATGCTAATGTAGTTCCACTGGGGTTATCTACCCAAACGGTAGGAGTCTGTCTAAGTTACCAAGTACAATCTGTAACCAGGTCATTTCTGCAGAGGCATATACAAGGCATCTATACTCTGCTTCCGTGTTACCCTAGTATTCTCTTCACAAATTTTCAATGCTTATACAAAGGGCAGAGATATATTGACGTACTCTGTTCAAAATGAATGCAATATCTGGTCTTGTAATTATCACACTGTCAACACATATGTATATTTAACCACTAGAATAAATGTTTCCTTAAAGTCAAAACCTGCTTCTTGTGAAAAAAAAAACTAAGCAACTAGTCTAGCCTTATATATCTGGAAATACCATCTGCACGTCTCTTGATCTTTGTAATTTCGTAGAATTATAACTTAGAAAAATGATGTTAGGTTTCGTGATAGACGTCACCAGACCTATCATCAACTGAATCTCAAAAATAGTAGCGGAAAATATAAACACAGTAAATTAATTTCAGTCCGTAAGCAATTGTACTTACGAACTTGGATGTACAAACCTAAAAATTATATTACTTTTAAATTGTTCAAACTCAATTACAAAATATAAAAGTAAATTCTGAATTGCTAAACTAGGCAGAATGCCGGAAAGAATATGAAAATAGCCCCTCGGTCTGTGATACAATTCAAGGTGAAAAATGGGGTTGCTCCCTCACAAGTTTTGAATTCGCCGCTGGGGAGTTCACACAAAAGGGAACGAGGAATTCTCAACGAAAAAAGCAGAACAATACATTTTTGTTACCACGAGACATATTGGCAGCTGCTGATCATTTGATTGGACTGGGATTTGGAATGGGTACACTTGACGTTATGAATCATTTGAAAAATAAGCGCAGCTCTGCCCTCTCTATCTATCCAAGGGGTGGAAGGGCAGAAGCCTTTGGTGTCCCTTCCAGTGAAGAATTGGGGCCTCACAATCACTAGCCAATAGGCTTTTCTCAACAACTGGTTTTATTACGGGACAACTCATGATGTTCATAGTCCGATCCTTTGTAAGAACTACCCGTAATAACGAACTTGCAAAATGGATCTATTTATCATAAAGAGATTCGTCATTCTATGAATAGTAGGGAATTGGAACTAGGTGTCAATCAAGGTTCTCACATGAATAGACGTTTGAATATTCGATTAGTACTTGAACCTTCGATCACTCGGATTCATCGTTCCATGTCTTCATCGATAGGATCCCAAGTGCCGGGGTCGAAAATTATTGATAAATCCATTTATAATAATTCAAGAAAACAAGAAATAATTAATAAAAAAAAAAAGAAAAACCCAATTCCGTTATATGAAAAGCAATTTATTTCAAACTCTTGATACACAAAATACTCGTCGCTTCTTCTTTAGTTGAATTCTTCAGTTGGTTACGCAACCTAGAAATCTCCATAGTTCAGCAACGTAGTTCCGAGTATCCCTTTGCTTGTTCTGCTTAAGGGATGTATGCGTTGTGCCTTCGTATCTCGTCTTCCTGCGTCTTCACTCCTTATATAATTAAACAAAACTCCTAATCTTGTTAAACAAGTTAAATAAGTATTTAGGAAAATAAATAAAGTTCTAGAATCCAACTAGGAAAGAAATCCACAACTACAAAACAACCAAATAATATCGATGGACGAATCCATCGGTAATCATGTTATCGATGGATTTCATCTATCATTAAAAACCTCATCGATACTTGTATTACTGAAAAGTTTTAACGTTCATCAGCAAAATACCAACGAATTTACTAACTAATTTTTTATATATTACCGACGGATATTTTTCATTGGTATTAATTTAGTATTAAAAAAGTCGATCCCATTGGGCTTCCAACAGGGTCGGTCGGCCAACCATCCTAGCCCGCCCGCCACAACCCGCACACAATATTGTTAATTCATCCCAATTTGCATGGGGGATTCGAACCCAAGACCTTTTAGATGATGAGGGAGCAGCTTTGTCGCTCGGCCAAGTGTCGTAGATGTTAGTTTTTTATTATTTTTATATTTATCATATATATTAGTTAAAGTTATACACTACAAAAAAATCCGGCAATTCTGGCGGATATGCTGACGGCCAAAAAACCGTCAGCAATGCTGACGGAAATACTGGCGGAAAAAAATGCTGGCGGGTTTACTGACGGCCATGGCCGTCAGCATATATACCCGTCAGTATCCCCTTAGGGAAAGAGCGGGAAACTATCCCGCTTAATTATCCTGACGGTCTT
>BMAC01001359.1:60444-75229 GCA_014905375.1 Phtheirospermum japonicum
AAAAAAAAAAAGTAGAGGACTTGGATCGAACAATGAACCTGTGATAGCCTAATTGTCATCCGTTTACCAAAACGATTGGAAATATTTCAAAAAATTATATTAACCACTCCACCATATACAGTTTTATGTATTAGGAGGCTACATAATATAATAATACTAAACCAAAAAAACAAAAATTATATAAAATTATAGTTTTCGATTTTTTTTGCGGGGCCGTGGCCTCCCTGAGCACAGCCGTAAATCCACCCCTATTCATTAACGAATTGTTTTTCTTTTTTAAGCAAGATCTGCAACTTCAACATTTAAAATTCATTATATACGCATATCAATAATGTAATTATCAAATTGATAGTCAACTAACGCAAAATCTTATGTAGAATCATATATCCTTCGTATATAATCAAACAAAACTAAATTTTCTTTTTAGATAAACAGAGAATGAGTTTATTGAACTAAAATATCGAATATCAAGAAGTAATTCAGTATTTGCTTAAAAAAGTAATTATTTAACTCTACAAATTATTTATCTAGAACAAAACAAAACAACTCAAAACTAAAATAAATCAAAACGTCATGAGTTTAACTAATATCATTTACACCTTGATTATAATTCAAATGTAATTCAAGGGAAAAGGGACAGCATTTGTAATTGAGAGGGTGCAAAATAAAAATAGCGTAACTATATTTTTTTAGAGGGGGCCCACGCAAGGTCATTCTATGACTTCATATATATTTAATGAGTGATATAATATGATAATTGAAACACTTGTACTATTAAGCGTGTGGCACGCTAAGTCATTTCACGACTTAATATATTTAATAGTGGTAACTTTATACATATAATAATTTGAATCTTCTTACCTATATTTTATTTTCTTTTCATACAGTGATTACACAGAAAGCTTAAAATCAAATATATCATTTTATAATCGATCCATTTTTCTTGTGAACAATTTTACAGTCGATCTTATTTCAGATTTAGTTTATATTTTTAAGTACAAGAAAGATCATAATATTTGATTCCTGAAATCAAAATGAAATGTATAGAGAAAATTAAACAATATATACCTTTTTTGAAGAAAAAAAAAATGGAGGAGAAAAAATGCAATTTCATAGAGTTTCATGGAATAAAGTGACCCACGCATGCACATTAGACTGATATTACATCTATTTTTCTTGCAAGCTTCGATCTAATTAATTGAAAAGAACAGATTAATTATAGAATTAAAAGAACACAAGATATTATACGTTTAGTAGCATCGCAAAATTTGACTTCATTAACCATCTGAATTTATTTTATGGACCAAACGCTCTTATGCTAGTTAAAATATTAAAACAACTGACCCGTTCCTGAAAATGGACAGGATAACCACAAACCTAGCACTTAAATAATAATTAAAAAACCAATAAGTTAATTTGACTTTTCGTATTTTAAAATATGCAGTCCGATTAGATCACATTGAATTAGGGGAGATGTGAGAGCAACTGAATGGAATTAGACGGCAATTGGAAGCATTGATTGACATAATTTAAATGTTAGTAATAAGATATTTATCTATAATATTGTATGGTTTAATTAATTAGCACTCCATTTACTATTTCTCTCAATTATTGCAATCGGATGACCATGTGAATTAATTCATATCATATGGTCCACCATCTCAGTGAACATAGGCCAAGTTGCCATATATATATATTTACTTTGATTCTTTTCGGAGAAACATGGATTACATTATTTATTATTTTACATTACGTCATAACTAATAAAGTGTGATATTTATTGTTAGAGAAAATACGTAACCACAATATTCAAGAGAATATTGAAAACAATAAATTGAACAAAAATACATGTGTACTTTCAATATATTTTTCAAGTAAAATATCTATTTTTAAGAAGTTTTACTAGTATTTTAAAATTTATAATTATAATCTCTTTCATATCCTAGTTTAACATTCGTGTGTTACATGAAATTTATCAAATATAAATATATATATATATATATATATTTGATAATTACATAGTTTTATTAAATCCAATCAAAAAACTTAAAGGACGTGTATCGATATTTAGTCACTACTTATTAATTGTTGATATTATTAAATAATTTTATATTTTAATATTTATAATAAATTTGTTAAAATAAGTTTATTTACATACTTAGAAAAAACTAAAAGATATCACGTTCTCAACTCGTAATCTCTATTATTATTACTATTATTATTATTATTAATTCTATATTTTAATATTTATATTAAATTCGTTAATGAGTTATAGTTGCATATTTTGGAAAAATCAAAAGATTTCACTTGGACCTGAACTAGGTGAGGGATTGATCTGAAAGTGGCTTAGTCAATATGTCGGCAGTTTGATCAACAGAAGGAACATGTTGTACTTTGAACAAGCCTCGATTAACTTTGTCTCGAACAAAATACAGGTCCAGCTCAAGATGCTTGGCTTTGGAGTGAAGGGCTAGATTTGCAGCAAGAGCCTCTGCACCAATCTTATCAGTCAAAATAACTGGGGTGTCTTCAAGGGAACCTGTAGTTCATTAAGTAGATATGTAAGCCAGATTATATCAGTGGAACAGTGAGCTGGGCTTTTGAATTCAGCTTCAGTACTGGATCTAGAGATGGAGTGTTGTTTCATTGAACACCAAGTCATAAGATTTTGACATAAGTTAAAACAAAAATCAGAAATTGACTTTCTGTCATCTATATTAGTGGCCCAATCTGAGTCTGAATATTCAGTGATGTCAAGATGAGGAGACTTAATAAAGTTAAGTCCATAGGTGAGAGTGCCTGCGAGATATCTCATTATTCTTTTCAGAGCTTTCCAATGGGGTTCAAGAATATTTTGCATGTACTGAATTAATTTATTTTAGGTGGTGTTCAAGAAGATTCTGCACGTATTGACTTAATTTATTTACACTATGTGATTTCAGGTCTTATTATAGTAATGTACTATAAGGCTCCAATTATGCTTCTGTAAATATTAACGTTTACATTGCTCTTACCAATATACTTGGAGAATTGAGTCTTGGGCCCCATACGTGTATCTATCCCTTTTGCTTTGGACATGCCAAATTTGTGCAGTAAATTCTTGACAAATTGGCTTTGTGAGAGGTGTGGCTGTCCTTGAGCCTGTGCTTAACCTGAATTCCCAAGAAGTGATGTAAGATTATGTTAAGGCAAATCTCTGATTCAAAACTTGGATGAGAGAGCTTATTTCTGTATCAGCATTTCCTGTGACAATAATGTCATCAACATATACCATGATAATAATGTAACTCTGTCCCTTGATCTGAAAGAACAAGAAGGATCAGCTTTTGAAACTTGAAACAGTAGATTGAAGAGTTCTTGCTTAATCTTGCAATACCAAGCTCTTTGTGCTTGTTTAAGTCCATAAATGACTTTTATGAGTTTGCAAATAAGATTAGGATCATCTGGACTTTCAAAGCCTGGTGGCTGTTGCATATAGATATCCTGCTCCAAATCTCCATTGAGGAAGGCATTGTTAACATCTAACTACCTTACTATCTAGTTTAAGGTCACTGCAAGAGCTAAACTAATTCTGACGGTGATAGGTTTAATGACAGGACTAAAGGTCTCTTGACAATCAATTTCAGGATTTTGAATGTAACCTTTAGCCACTAATCTGGCTTTATACCTAGCAAGAGTGCCATCAAAGCTCATTTTAACCTTGTAAATCCATTTGCATCCTACAATAGGCTTGTTTGATGGATTAGGCACCAGAATCCAGGTTTTGTTCTCTATTAGAGAAGAGTATTCAATTTGCAAACCTCCCTCCAGTTTTCCAATTGGAAAGCCTCATTCTCTGATGATGGTTCTACCTCACTATTAACCGAAGAGATAAGAGCCTTGGGCTTAAAAACATCAGCTCTTGACCTTGTTACCATATGATGTTTAGGTTTAAGAGATGGAATAAGAGATTTTCTGTTATTGTCAATTTGAAGATCAACAACAAGAGGTATGGTGCTTGCACTTGTCAAGGGAGAGTGCGTTTTAGGAATTTGATCACTTGATAAGGAGATACTATGAGATGGTGAGTTTTGGTTTTTTGTGTGTGGAGCAGGAGGTTTTAAGACTGTTATTATAGGAGGAGCTGGTAGATTAGAGGATTCTAAAGTAACAGGAGATGATTTTTCTGAGTATTTGTTGAGATAAGGAAAATTGCTCTCTTCAAACAAAATGTGTCTGGTTATAAACATTTTTCCTAAATGTAATAGTACTTTGTACCCTTCATAACTGTCACAATATCCAATAAAGGTAGAAGGCAAGGACCTAAACTGCAGCTTGTGTTTATTAAGAGGTCTAATATAGGGATAGCAAAGGCATCCAAACACCTTGAGCTGAGTATAATCTGGTAGAGATGAATATAAGCACTAATAAGGTGATTTATATTTCAACGCCTTAGTAGATAGCCTATTAATGAGATAGACATATGTTCTAAAGGCATCAATCCAGTAGAAATGTGGTACACCAGACTGAGCTAATAGTGTTAAGGCTACTTCAACAATGTGCATGTGTTTCCTTTTTGCAAGGCCATTTTGTTGAGGAGATTAGGGACATGAGACTCTGTATTGAATGCTTTGATGATGAAAGAAGGGTGAAAAGTTTAGAAACTATGTGCCACCATCACTTTGGAGAGTTTTAATCTTGGTTTTGAACTGGTTTTCCACTAGCTTGTTGAACTGAATGAAGGCAAATAGAGCTTCACTTTTGGTTTTCAAAAAATAAATCCAGGTGTATCTTGTGTATTAATCAACAAAACTAATGTAATACCTGTGATTAGAGTAAGTATGCACTGGTGATGGTCCCCACAGATCACTGTGAGCTAACTCAAAAGCATGAGTGTAAGTAGTGTGAGATTCAGGAAAGGGTAATTTGTGGGTTTTAGACTTGCAGCAAGCATCACACAAGGTCAACTTGTTATTAGTAACATCAAAAAAAATTTTACAATATTTCATAATGATTTCAACAGTTTCAATAGCTGGATGTCCCAATCTCTTATGCCAGACACACATGTTTGGTCCTTTTTAAAACACAAAAACATTAACTAAAGGTTGATTAACCATCAACTTATTTGCAGCAGTAGCCTCATTGAAAAAAGTAGAAGGGATAACTTATCTTGAGCAAATTGAGATACACTCATGAGATTTTTAGTGATGCGGGGGACAAGTAACTGATTCTTGAGGTGGCACAATGAGGGGATTTAAGTCCAGTGTTTCCAATGTGTGTAATAGACATACCTGTTCCATTTCCCATATACAGTTTGTTGGATCCTTGATATTCAGAGATGGTGTTAAGGTTTGACATGTCATAGGTGACATGGTTTGTAGCTTCTGATTCTGAAAACCAGTTCAAGGTGTCTAAGATGACAAATAAGTTGTCTTGGCTTTGAGCAGCAACCATAGTAGTGCGATTGTAACCTTTGTTGTTATACTGCCTTGATCTTTGAGTATAACTTGAAGAATTAGGGACAAAATTTAAATCACCTCTATAGTAACACTTCTCAGCAGTGTGATTTGTGTAGTGACAAATCTGACAAGCAATATTGTTACAGTTATTCCTATCTCTTCCTCTTCCTCTACCTTGCCTGCCAGCTCCTCTAGAGTAATTTCCTCTTCCTCTAGTATTTTGATAAGAAGCATAATTGTCTCTTTCGTTACCTTGAATAGTTAGATTGGAAACTAAGGTACTGCTATCATCAACCATAGTGGGATTGTCAATTTTAATTCTATTTTGAAAACTCGGAAGAAGAGTACTCACTTGGTTCACAGTGAAAAGTTCAGGTCTGGATGTAACTGACACTACCAAGGCCATAAAGTATATGATTAACTTGATCTGACTTAGAAACTCTTTGACTAGTGGAAGCTAAGGCATCACAACAAAGTTTGACCTTATTGAGATACTCTCTAATGGAAAGATTACTTTTTTTTCACTGTGGATAGTTATAATTTGTACTGCATCTGCCTGGCTAAAGCTTGACTGGAATAGTTTGTCTCCAAGGATTTCCACATCCGATGAGAGGTGTCTAATCCAACCATGAGCACTAATATACCTTCCGATAAGGATGATAACAACCATGAAGCTAGCAATTGATCTTGTCTTTGATAAGCAAGAAACTCCGAATTCAGGACTAAAGCATCAGGATTCTCTATGTTCTTAATGAGCTTCTGAGAGATAGATATTGATCATTCAGGTAATCTTCAAAGCCATAGCCTCTTACAACTGTAAGAATTTGTTGTTTACAGATGAGATAATTAGTGTCTGAAAGTCTGGTGGTGAGGAGCTGAGATTGAGGCTGCACAATTTGTATTTGTATTATTGATAACAACATTTGATGAGGCTGGTGTTGATGATTCAGCCATGATGAAACGAGGCAAAGTTAATAAGTGGAGATTATGACAGCAGCATCAGAGACAGGTCCAGATTCCTTCTCTGATACCATGTGAAAACTTAGCAAATGATCATAAAAGCAATCTGTATCAATATCAGAGAAACTGCATTGTTCAGGTTATGATTATAAAAGATGACAACCGCATTAAATAGGGTTGCTGACCAAGAAGGAACCTCCTACCATAGACACGTGGAGAGAACATAGAAGCTACACAAAAACCTAAATAACATAACCTTAAAGCTAACAGAATATGCTAACACCATTTGACAGCTCATATTGGATAAAAGACAAGGATACAACTGTCTTGATGATTAGGTGTAGATAAGAGTATCATGAGGTGATCAGGAGCCATTGTGAGTATGCATGATCTTATATTTCAACAAGATAGTTTATACTCGTATCAAGGACACTTCACTTGGATTTGAGATTTGTCAGTAGTTTATTCCTGTACCATCGAGCCTTCATTTTTTTAAAGAGATGTTGATGTATAGTTCATACTCATATCAAGGAGTCTTTATTTGATTTTTAAATATTTTATGCTCGAGTTAAGAAGTATTTTGATTTTATTTGTAGACATTTATGTCGTATGAAGAAGCTTTATAGGTTTGGGTTTTTATCAAGGTTCATTTTTGAACTTGATATAGTTTTTGCGCATATCAGGGAGTTTTCTAAATAGTTTAAACTCGTGTCAAGGAATTTTACAAAATTAATTTGGAGATATTTAGATAGTTTAAACTCGTATCTAGGAGCACGTAAAATTTTGATTTGGAGATATTTAGATAGTTTATGCTCGTATTTAGGAGCACTTGAAAAAATATTTTCTCAGAAGCCCTTGACGTATATTATCCCATGTGACACCAAAGAAGAGTTCGATCCAATGTTTTAGTTTTGCCACTCATAAGGGACATATCTATCCGAATAGAGGGTAGCCTAGGTCGATTCATATGTTTGAGGAGAACCTAGAGGATCGCCTTGTTTTGACCTATTTAAATGAAGTTAATGAAGACATGGATCTTGGTCGCTTCATAACTCAATGTGACACCATCTTTAGTTACTCCTTCACACATTTGTCTTGAAGCGATTGTCATTCATTTTTGAGAATTAATTTCGAATTTGACTTGAAAAGAAGAAATGACAAGTAGATATTGTCCAAGTGGGCATGCCAACTTTATGACAACAAATTCATGTGAAAATATAAAAAATGGTACAAGTTCAGTTTATTTGTATCAAACGTGCACTGGGGTTACAATATCTATTTCGAACCCCCTAGTTTTTCTCTTCTTTTAAAACATAGGACTATAGAGGCGAATCTTAGGCATGATCCCCTCCGGTCGTTAATTCAAGGGTCAAACGGCTTATTTCAAATTAAACGTTACGGCTTGAACTTGTTAAACAACTTATTGGTGGTTTTGATTCTTTGATCTTCCTTCAAGATGAATATGAACTCCAATAATGTTAATTCTAAACTTGGAAGACAAAATAGTAAATTAAACGTAATTTATTGATTTGAACCCGCGATCTTCAAGATGAATATGAACTCCAATAATGTTAATTCTAAACTTGGAAGACTTAATAGTAAATTAAACGTAATTTATTGATTTGAACCCGCGATCGAGAGGTCCGCGAATTTGACAGGTTGAGTAGAAATGAATTTTCCTTGACATGGATGACCCCTATTTATAGAACTAGGATGAGAATTCTTATCACAAGGTCCTGATCGAAGGACGCAACTTGATTGTCCAATGAAGATTTGATATATATATATATATATATTCTCATATTAATAGATTTGACTTAATGGCTAAATAATTTGATATATGGTAATATAATATTATATTAAGGGTCTGCTTGGCTGAGTTGATTTGAGCAGCTGATAGTTGGTGGCTGACAACTGATAGTTTGTAGCTGACAATTCATTGTAAAATACTACTTGATAAATTAGCTGATTGAAATAGTGATTGAATATTAATTTACTAATATAGACATGATTGAGAGATATAAAAAATAAAATACATAAAAACTAAGAAAAATATAGTAATAATAATAATAATAATAAAATAAAGTCTTTATAACAAAAATATTTTAAAAAATTAAGAGAAAAAATATAAACAGTAATACTAAAATAATTATATTTATAAATAAAAAAATTCCATATATAAAAATAATATTTATGTAGAACTATAAAATAATATGTTAGTATATGAAAAAAAATATTTTATAAATTTATAATAATAAATAAAGACTTCCTACAAAATACAAACAATGATACCAAAATAATTTCTTTCATAAATAAATATTTCATTATATCTAAAAATAATATATATGTAGAACTATAAAATAATATGTTAATATATAGAAATTATTATTTTATAAATTTAGAATAATAAATAAAAACTTTCTAAAAATTATAAACCCTAACAATTACTTTGATAAATAAATATTTATGTTCAAAAATAATATTTATATAAAATTATAAAACAATATGTTTCGTATATAAAAAATTATTATGTAAAAGAAAATGATAAAAAGAAACTTGAAGAGAATAAAAAAATCATATGAACTCACAAGTTTTATTTATATTTTATTTTCATTTATCATGCTTGAGTGGAAATGAGATGGGACAAGCCCCGAGCCGAGCCCCTTACCTCCCCGTGTATAGATGTATTTTCTTCATTTTTAAGGGAAATGGAAACACCTTATATATGTAAAACTTATTCAATCCAATTCTTTTTAAATATCATTTTAAAGGTCAAATTTATTTTAGATTAATTGTTGTTTTAAGATTTTTTCAATAAATTTTTTTAAACTTGATTCGTACTCATTTGACGAAACAATACAAATCAATGATAATAAAATAGTTATGAATAAAAAAAATATGAGAGTTTACACGGATAAAGTAAATCATAAAGTTGGAGTAGGTTCATAGTATCAAATTTTATTGATAAGACCAAATTAATGAACCCTAGAAAAAAGGGTTGGGGTTATTGGATAAGAGAGTAATTAAGAAAAATTGCTTTGTTTAAGCATTCGTATTATAAGGGCAGATCCTCACGCGGTTGGGCCGGGAAATGTCAATAGAATACAATGGGAAGGTGCTAATTAATGACGTCATTAGATTAATTAACAACCCACCAATCACCTTTAAAAGGGTCTCTTTCAAATTGTAATAATAAAATATAAATAATCTTATTAAAATAAAATTTGGATTACCTCAACATTAGCTTGCACATCCTTTATAATCCAACACTTTCCCATTTGTCTGAAGTCGGACCCATTTTAAAAAACCACACCCAATCCTCTCTCTCTCTGTCTCCACACACTCACACACACACAAATTAGGATTATTGGTTTAATTACAAAACCATGAACAATAGATTCAATAATCATCAATTTGTTAGCGAGCTGGAAGATTCTGAGTATTCGACGGAGAATAGCGGCGGAGATTCGCCGTGCTCCGCCGTGTCGCCTGATACCAAGATCGCCTCTACTTCGTCTTCCAAAAGAAGGTGCGTGTATGTATATATATGTTATGTATGTATGTATGTATGTGTGTGTGTGTTTAGAAACTGAAGAAATAAAGTGGGGAATTATTTATTTAATGACTTGGGCTTCGAGTTTCATGTGCATGTATATGGATTGTTTTTAGAAATTATATTAAATTAAAATAATTAAATAAATTAAATTAAATACAGTAGGCGAGCTATAGAGAAGAGAGTGGTATCAGTGCCAATCAGAGACATTGATGGATTCAGGCTGAAAGGCGATCAGATTAGTGCTCCACCGTCCGATTCATGGGCCTGGAGGAAATACGGCCAAAAGCCCATCAAAGGCTCCCCATATCCCAGGTAATTCGAATGTTCTTTTTCTTTTTTTTCCCCAATAATAAGTTATTTTCTTTTTTTTGGGGGGGTACTATGCAAATAATTGTTCGATTTAGTGATTAAATATATAGGTAAATGTGTAAGTTTATTTGTGATAAAACCACAATTTGTAAAATAGAAATAAATATCTAGAGGACATTTGTAATTTTAAATGACAATTCCATAGGGGTATTTTCGTAAGTATACAAAAAAATCAATTTCGGGAAGTAGACTTGACTAAATCGTTCAATATTGAAGACTAATTAATTGTCCTGTAAATTGTTCTTTCCTCAACCATCAGTTTTGACAAATTTAATCTAGGAGAAATTACTATTAAATACTTAATTAATTAATTTGTTCAAATATTATTGGGATATTTCAGAGGATATTATAGGTGCAGTAGCTCAAAAGGTTGCCCCGCGAGAAAACAAGTGGAGAGGAGTAAATTGGACTCTAAAATGCTAATGGTCACATACTATTGTGACCACAACCACCCTTGGCCGGTTTCTAGAAACAACCACCGTACAATGGCCTCTGCCGCCGCCTCCGCCGCTGCCGCCACCACGACAAACGCCTCAACTCCAATTTCTGAGGATGAAGAGGAGGAGGAAGAAGAAGAGGAGAAATTAAAACCTATAAATAATTTATCCAATAATAATAATAATAATCAATCTGATCAAGAAGTGATTCCGGATTATAGATTTTCAAATCTTGGTGAAGGGCCATTAATTCAAGCAAGTGAATTTGGATGGTTAAGTGATTTTGAGTGCACAATTAATTGTACCATGCTAGAGAGTCCAATTTTAACGGAGGATATTGAGATGGCCACGATCTTCAAAATGCGGGAAGAAGATGAGCCGCTTTTCGCCGATCTCGGCGAGCTGCCGGAGTGTTCGGCGGTGTTCCGCCGTGGGATGGCGGCGACAGCCTAGCTTGGCCATCATTGGGAGACGCCAACGTTTTGTCGTTTTCGGTGTGAACAGATATTATTGATTTCTTTATTATCTTACGCCATAAGATAAACTAGTTTCTTCTTATTTAAAGAAAAGGTTTTCACATTTTTTTATTTATTTTTTAACTAGTGTAGTGGTTAGGGGGAATAAATTAAAATGAATGATTGGCGGGCTTGATGTAGTAAACTTCTTGTAATTAGCACATATGGTCGTCGTTTTCTCACTCCATTAATTCCTTATCTTATTCTTTTTTCTTTTTTTTTAATCTTACTTTTTATTCGAGAAATTTAAAGAATTATTCCACGTTTTATTCTGTCTTTGCATTTTGACAGAGAATTCGTTTCATTCTACGATAACCCATTTGGCAAAAATCGTGTAACTTTTGGGATGCAGAAAATTCATTTTAAAAAGCTCAATATATAATCTTTTTGAGAATAAAGATTTTGAAAATAAATTGAAATAATAATTTTATTCTCAAATTACCAAAAAAATATTTATTAATTTACATACAAAAATTTAGTACAATTACATAATAGTAATAAGGAAAAATTCTCATATAATTCTATAACAAAAAACTCAATTCCTGTTTAATCCTACAATTTTTTTTATTCCAATATAAGACGTATACATTACATATAATCCTATTTATATAAGAGATTGACAAATTTGCCCCAATGAAACCTACAATTAAAAAGACTTTTTTTTTTCTCCTTTTTTCAAAACCCCCAAATACGCCTGGGCCTCTGTCGAAAAAAAAATAAATTAAATTCTTCCCCAGAATCAATTGCAAAAATCCTCAATTCATTCTCATCCAAAATTCACTTACTCACCAGAAATTGGGGTGGGCGGCGGCAATCGGTTCAAGGTCTTACGTTCCCCACCTCACTCCATCCTCTTCCCTGGCACACCAGATGACGGCGATAAGTGGCGCATTCAGGCTATCCATGGCTTTTGCAGCAGCGGCGCCTCTTCTTGCGTCTGTCTGATTTTGGCCGGCGGGAGTTTTGGGCGAAGGTTGAAGGATTCCAGTGAATTAGTCGACTAGCGGAGATGGGCTGGCTGACGACGGATTTCTGCACATGGTGCCTTCTTCGCATCTATAAAGGCGTTCATCGTATTAGGCGTCGGCGGCACTGACCGACATTCGCTTTGGTGACTGAGTGTTGCAGGGTGGACGATGGTGGTGGTTGCGAGGTCTTCGCAGAGTAGTTTGCTATTTTCTTATGCGTAATTGTATTTTTTTTTTCATAAATTATCGTTGTTATTATTGGAAAAAGAAGTGCAGTGTAGTTCGTAATTCGAACAGATTAGTTTGTTATTTTTCTTTGAGTAGTTGCAGTTTCTCATAAATTGTTGTTGTTGTTGTTCGAAAAAGAAATGCAGTGTAGTTCGTAATTCGAGTAGAGTAGTTTGCTATTTTCCTTTGAGTAGTTGTAATTTTTCATAAATTATCGTTGTCCTTGTTGGAAAAAGGCTTGCAATATAGTTCGTAATTCGAGCAGAGTAGTTTGCTATTTTCCTGTGAGTAGTTGCAATTTGTTGGATTGTTTTTTCTAGACAAACTTTGTCATTAATTTATTTTTATTTTTTTTCTCTAGTAGTTTGCTATTTTTTTTTTTGCAATATGGAATTCAACTATGTACACGAGTAGTTCTGAATTTTTAAAGAATAGTTTTGAAACTTACACGAGTAGTTCTGGATATTTTCGAAGTTAAATGGAATAGTTCTGAATTATTCAAGGGTATTTCGAAATTGAATGGAATAGTTTTGAATTTTTTTCGAGTAGTCTTGAATTTTACACGAGTAGTTCTGAATTTACATGAGTAGTTCTGAATTTTACACGAGTAGTTCTGAATTTACACGAGTATTTCTGAGTTTTTGAAGAATAGTTTTGAAATTTACACGAGTAGTTCTGAAATTTACACGAATAGTTGTGAATTTACACGAGCAGTTCTGGATTTATATGAGTAGCTCTGAATTCATACGAGTAGTTCTAAATTTTTGAATAACAAATTAAAATAATTAGAAAGGGTAATTTAGTACTATTATATAATATTTTGGATTAAGTGGGAAGTTGAGATTTCAATTGCCTATTTGGGAAAAAATATTTCACTAATAGTGTATATGAGAATTGACCCTAGTAATAATTATCCAAATTAAATTTAATATATTAAAAAACTTACAACTCTAAAAGTTTTTATAAAAAAATTTTTAATAATGATTATTTTTTTGTAAAAGTTATTTTAATTATTCAATATATTATAAATCTTGTTATTAATAAAAGTAATACTCAACAATAAATTGTGTTTTGGTCATTTTACACGATCAAACAGTTATCCGCTCTCAAATATTCAAATTGCTAATACAATCAATTAGTCAAATCAGCTATCCACGGATTGCCAAGAGGGCCAATATGTCACTTTTACATTATTGAAAAATTAAATATATTTATTAATTTGTTAAGAAGAATTAAATAATTCTTAGTAATATATAAATCACTTCATCAATTCATAATCCATCTGATCTTTGTCTATTGTCGTTTTGTAGACTTAATTTTATTATAACTAAATTATATATATATATATATATGTATATATATATATATGGTTGGGTTCAAATGAAACCCTGTCAATATATGTGAACCTAGGGACCAATCCTAACCATTAGATTGGATAATCTTAATGGTTGAGAACATGACACGTCAGCATTGTAATTATGGAAAATATTGAATTAATTTAATTAAAAGGATATTTTAGACATATATCAGCAATTCGAAAGAGCACTACATTGCTCTTTAGAAAGCACATGGGTAAAGAAAAAGCACTACGACTGTATACAAAAAGCATCACAAATTTTGTTTTATAAATAAATATAATTAAATTTAAAAACCTGAATATTAAAAAGTATCGCATGTGATTAATTTTAGCACTACATTACTGTATAAAAAAACACTGTTAAATTACGAGTAAYAATTTTGGATTTTTACTATATTTTAGTTCTTTTATAATAACGTAGCAATGCTTTTTTTAATATTATTGCAACGCTTTTTTACTACACTATCACTGCTTTTTTCGATACGACCAAATCATCAGATACAACTAATTATAAAAATCTCTACATATCGGTCATTGAAGACTGAAAATACTGCAGTTCTGAATTACTATGCACTTAATGACAGCTCTAAGTTGATCTAGCATTATATATTTAGGCATAATTATAAAAGCTACCCCTAAGGTTAGCCTAATTACAAAAGAACTCCAATCATCTTTCAAGATCATAAACACTTCCTTAAAGTGGTACAAATAGCCCCAACGTCAACAGCAACAACGGTGGCTAATAGCCTCGCGTTCGACCCCGGCGCCTTCTTGCTGGCTCCCTTCACCCCGAGCAGGTTGAGGCACGCCGACTGGGACGCCATCTAGGTCCCACCCCCGACGGTGCCGACCTCAATTGAATGCATGGTCATGGATACGTGAAGGCGGAAAAAATACTCGGCCCAAACGAAAAAAACACCGTCGCCGATTCAAACCCCACGTTCAACAGCACCGCCG
>BMAC01001359.1:75254-122111 GCA_014905375.1 Phtheirospermum japonicum
AACCGGCCAGTGGCAGTGTGTTTGGACAGGGGGTCCGATTGGGGTTGGTAGGTGGTGGCTCGATTACGTGGGGTCGCTGGCTCGATTGTTGGATTTGGATTAGGCCGAACGGTCTGGGGTGGATTCGGGACGCCATTTGACTCGTCCGACAGCCGGCTTGCAGAAATTTTGGGGCTCGGCCGATTCGGGCGATGTGATGTTGCCGTGGCGGTCGGTGTTGCCGGCTTGGTTTCTCTTTTTCTTTGTCAGTGGGTGAAAAATAATGACGGATGGTGGTGGCTGAAATCGTTGTCGCGGATCGGGCTCGGCGATCGGGCCGGTTCTCGTGGGTTGGAGGCGGTGTTGAGGTGCTCCGGTGGTGGTTTTGAATCGGGAACCGGCCAGTGGCAGTGTGTTTGGACAGGGGGTCCGATTGGGGTTGGTAGGTGGTGGCTCGATTACGTGGGGTCGCTGGCTCGATTGTTGGATTTGGATTAGGCCGAACGGTCTGGGGTGGATTCGGGACGCCATTTGACTCGTCCGACAGCCGGCTTGCAGAAATTTTGGGGCTCGGCCGATTCGGGCGATGTGATGTTGCCGTGGCGGTCGGTGTTGCCGGCTTGGTTTCTCTTTTTCTTTGTCAGTGGGTGAAAAATAATGACGGATGGTGGTGGCTGAAATCGTTGTCGCGGATCGGGCTCGGCGATCGGGCCGGTTCTCGTGGGTTGGAGGCGGTGTTGAGGTGCTCCGGTGGTGGTTTTGAATCGGGATATCAATTTGTTCTAATTCTCCCCAGTTATTTAAGAGACTTGAACAAATATGGCAGTAAGATAATTGTTAACAGAAATGAGATTTAGGCGCTGGGCAATTTCTGGGCACTTCAATTACTATCTAGACAGCCCTCCTAGGCGTTCGGGCACTTAGGCGGCGCCTAGGCGGAATTGGCCATGATCAAGTGCTTTAGGCTGTCGCAATGTTAGACGGTCCAGGCGGGTCTACACGGGGCACCATTATATTATTTTTTTATTGTTTACTTCTTTTATATATAAATAATGTGAGTTTTTTGTTAGGATTTATGGAATATACGTTAAATTTGAAATGAATAATAAATACAATTAAATATATTAATTATTAATATTAAATAAATATATATAATTTTAATTTTACCTAAATCTAAGCGCTTACCCTGATCCAACATCTAGCTATTTTTAGAATATTGAAAAATACTCCTTCAATTTCTTAATAAATGACGTTTTAATTTGAGATGAGAGAATAAAAAATTACGTAATTTAACCAAGTTATCGCAAATAATCATTCTCTTGAATACGTATAATTCTCTTTTACATAAAAAAAATTCATGTTCATCTCGCTCCCACACTTTATTTTTTTAGTACTTATCTATTACAAATGTTATTGGTAAATTAAAAAATAAAAGATTTATTAGGATCTGTTTAGGAATAAAATAGACAGAAAATGTGGTAAATATGTTAAAACGACCTTTAAGAAAAAAGATTAAGGAGACAAACGTCATTTATTAAGAAACGGATGGAGTATTGTTAACTAATTCCTAATAAAAACTATAAACCCACAATAAAAATTATATTCTTAAGTGCGAAATACCCAAAAAAAATCAATGGCGTGCCTAAATCTGTCGTGGCATGAGTTAATTGGTTAAATTGGTGGAACTTACCAATACAACGTGGGAAAGCTCAGTGAGTGTATTGGTAGGTTCAACCGACTTAACCAATCAGTTTGAGACGATGGGAGTACTAATTATTAATATGTGTTACACACGTCTGG
This sequence comes from Phtheirospermum japonicum, assembly GCA_014905375.1. Lineage (NCBI taxonomy): Eukaryota > Viridiplantae > Streptophyta > Magnoliopsida > Lamiales > Orobanchaceae > Phtheirospermum > Phtheirospermum japonicum. The sequence continues at coordinate 77,034 of BMAC01001359.1, forward strand.
ATTGAATATTTGTTTAAAAAATATATTGATTTGAACAAATTTAAGGGCTTGGGTATTATCACCTATTTTGCATAAATTCTACTTTTCTCACTCAATATACTCACATTACCTCTAACCTCATTTGTTATCAAAGTTTAAAAGAGAAAAAAAGGTAAAGAAGAAAATGAGAGAAACGAAAGAACGAGAAAGGGAGAGACGGAGAAAAATATAAAACGGGAATGAGAAGCATAATAGAAGAAGGGAGAGACGAAGCATAAACGAACAAAAGAAAAAACTTGATAAACCTGAATACTTCAACAAAGTAGTTGCGATTGTGGGGTTGTATCTTTTTCATGTGCAAACTGAAATTGACATTTTAACATATAAAATTGAAAGAAAAAATTGAATTGTATGTTGTTCGGGTCCGGTTTTATGAACAAAGTAGAGTTGTTCGCACCAGTTATGTGTTAATATTCAAAAATAAAATTTGAACCATTGTTCGAGGTTTGAATTTATTTCTAGGACATTATTTCTCCCCATAAACTGAACATACCGAAATGTTTCCTAGAAAAAAAATGTATTCAGATCATAATTTCGAATATCATGGTTATTTTTAAAATTTTGTTATAAACACCCTTCCACCCTAGAAATATACCAGTGTGTTTGAGAATTAAAACCAAATAATTGCAGTATGTTCGAAATATTTTTTTTGGAAATGACCACATATGAGTTTGGTCATAATCGCGACTGTGAGCTCTAGTGAGCAATAGTCTAGCAAANAAAAGAAATGTCAATGTGATGATTTGAACACAATATTGTCAAGAGAATTATATTGTTCATCTTGTTCGTCTTTATACATTTTTTAGTTTTAGGGTTTTATGTGATTTTAGTTCTTTTGATTGAAAAGCGAGATAGATTTTAGGATAAAGAAGAAGATGAGAGGTGAAATATGAAATTAACCTTTTTTTTATTGGTTATTTTGTATTGCTTTTGTTTATATGTTTCTTTGTTTTTCCTGATGTTTAATATTTATATTATAATAAGATTATCATGGTCTTTTCAATAGTAAATTAAGGCGTTCTCACAAGTAACCGGGATGCTAATATATGCGCCTTAAAATTTAATACTCCTTAATTTTATTTTATCTGTCGTATTTTAAAAGAATATATTAATTAAATTGTCTGTTATATTTATATTTGTAAAAGAGAGTTATTATACTTTTTTACTTTAACAAAAATAATTAATTGTTATTGCAAATCATACCTCTCTTTTTGTTTTTTGTTTTTATTTCACTTTAGTTTTTCTAATTCAAAGGATATTCTGATTATTTAATATTTATAATTATAACACTAAATTATTATTATTATTAATTTGCATGAAATGGTGTTACATAGATTAATTGGGATGGAGTAAACAATTGCAGAATAGATGTGCAGTTATAACAATTAATTTTCTCGTTACCTGCCCAAGAGTTGACCATTAAATTCTGGAAATTTAAGAAGGAAAAAAATATTATCTTGTTCGGCACCCTGTACGTCAAATAATAAATATCATTTGCCCACTTGTGTCGTGCTATGTAAGTGACATGACCAATGAGAAAATATCAACGATATATTCTATTTTTTCTTTTTCTTTTTAATCCTTTTCTATAAACTCATATAATCACGTTAGTATTAGTTTTGCATACCTATATTATCCGATAGCAACTTTAAAGGTAAATTAAGAAGATCCTTCTTTTAAGGTGATTCTTTTGACCGATTTTAAAATCATCTATATATAAGATCAAAGATTTGTCTATCGGTTAAACACAAATTAGTATTTCATTTGTTCCGTTCTATTGACTTTTTTTTTTTACTACGGGATGTTATAATGAGGACCACAAAAAATAAAAAATAAAAATCGAATAAATACAAAAAATATAAATATAAATAACTAAAATTTGTCCTCACATGTTACACGTGCATGTCATCCAGCCAGATGCGAATTCTTATAGCGTTAATTATTAAGATATAGTAATTGATTAACAACTTTAACTCTTCATCTTATCCGTTGTATCATCGGGCGGGCACATAAAATATATGGAGAAAATTGCACTTACTTTGTGTCAAGTGATATAATAAAATAAACCCGAACAGATCTGGATAGTTTTCCTATCATTGTTCAATTTATTTCAATTGCTTTAGTTATAATTAATTTGGACGCCATAATTGTTATTATTCCATCGCGCAACGATAGCGTGTTGTTAGTGTTGTATATATATATATGCATATTAACACAATGATCATGTTTGATACTTAATTTTGTAAAATAGTCAAAAATATGAAATTTATCTTTGAGAATTTCTTATGTTAATAACATAAAATTTAAAGTTACCGGCATTTGAAGAAAATAAAGAATAAAATAAAAAGGGTATATTTGATATTTTATTTTATGAAACTTACTCGTTGCGAATAGCCGCACGTTACGGTTATGGTAAATATAATTGTGGATTACGTAGTTTGTACTCACCAGATTGGGCCAATGAATCAATAAACTAAAACAATCCATATATGAGTCCGTATACTAATTGTGGATTCTGTCAAGCCCATCAACAAAACTAAATAACAGAAACCCATATTATCATCCCACATAAATCCCATTAATATAATAACCGTCGTTATCAAAATCGGACCGGTCATGTTATAGGTTCAGTGATTCAAAGGTCCAACCATGGTTATATAACGTAGTCAGACTGATTTTAATTTTATATATATACACATATATATATATATAACACTATTAAAATATGTTATAAATAAATAAAATAAATTAAGTTAATAAAAAAAATAATTATAAAACTTCCTAAATTTCAATTCAAAGAGTTTATATGAATAAATATGAGTTCATCAACCATATTACAACATAGAAAAATGTAGTTGAATTTATTACAACAAAGAGAAATCAAATGAAATAATTCAAGTCTAATATCATCATTTCAAGTTCAATAATTTCAAAATGAAATAAAATTACCAACATAATCTTTACTTATTTGTACTCCAAATAAGAAAATAAGACCCATCAGTTTTTATTTAATATAAAAAGTTATTATTTATTTAATATAAAAATAAGAAAGTAATTTTCATTTTTGAAAAGCAAATTTTAGAAGGGAAAAAAAAAAAGTTGAACCGGTACAGGTTCACCGGTCATTTGTTCTAAAAATCGGCCGTCATTTGTTCTCAAGCTTATTCTTTGGCCAAGTTGGCGCCTAGGCGCCCTCACCATGTGATATATATATATATATATATATATATATTATAAAAGATACAAATAATGCCATTAAGCACGCATGAAAAATAAGAGTTTGAAATATTAAATATCTTTCCTTTATGGTAATAGGGGGATCATAGATCTCTCTTTTCAAACAAAGTTGGCAAAGTGACTACGAAACGAAGAAAAGTCGTTTACTTGCACTTGCTTGCTTAGCTCCGGCTATTTGAAGAAGCTATAGAGTCGATTACAAAAAGTACTAGTTTGAAAGGGTCTTGATTGTGGAATATCATTGAGAAATAGGAATACATATATATATATATATATATATATATATATAATTTGTGGCCCAAAACAACGTCGTTTTTGAGCCTATTTTTTGATTATTTTGATTTTGTAATGTATGACATACTCTTGTTATTTGACTAATAAACTTATGTATCTATGTTGTTTTGGATTTTGAAGTGAACAATAGTTTTAAACTTGTGAATTGTAACTTGTAATCATTACTTTTAGTTTTGAATTTTTATACACTTTATTGTGTAGCACGTAGTATGTTGAACTATTAAATGGTTGGATGTAATATTGTAAATTAAAGTATTTATTCTCAAACTAGTTTGATAACCCGCGTGTTACGCGGGCATATCAAACAAAAAGCATAAATACATAAAATTTATTTATTTCCTAAAGTGAATTATTAATACAACGAAAAGTCAGTAATTATTTAAGTTTTAGAAAAGTTTCTTTTAAACTACATTAACTATTTTATTTACATTGTTACCATCGTCATCGCATCATATAATTTTCAACCCTTCGCTATTCGTAACTCGAGAAATCGCGACATAAAGCTGATCATGGTTCAACAATGAATTTTTGGAATTTCGTATTTGAATATGTTATTAAATAACACACGTGTAACACCCGTGATTTGTACAAAAAATAAATATAAATACTTAATAAAATGAATAAAAAATAAATCGCAATGCACCAAACATATGAAAACTTATTTATAAACTACAATATTTATTATATTTAAATTATCCTTCCAAATAGATTATTTTTATCTTTATTTTTAAACCTTATTGGTATGAAAACACATCCTCAAATAAAAAAGGTATTCTAACAATAATTATTCACATTACCTTATAAACATAAATGTCTAAAACTTTAAATACACCAATCTGAGTAACTTGAACTTATAAAAAGAATTTGTGACCATGTATACATGTGTTTATTGCATTCAAATTTTATATATAGGCGTGTGTATTAATAAAAAAAAAACGATTGAGGATTTCTAGAAAACATGCTGCTATTCTTTAAATTTCACCCTAAATGGAGAAGTTGGATTATGGAGTGTGTGAGAACTGCCTCAACTTCGGTTTTGGTGAACGGGAGTGCGACGAGTGAGTTCCAGTTACAAAGAGGGCTTCGTCAAGGGGATCCCCTATCCCTGTTTATATTTGTTTTGGCTGCTGAGGGGCTTAGTATTTTGATGAATAGGGCTGTTCATTGTGGAGTTTTCCAGCCGGTCGAAATTGGTAAGGAAACATGCAAGGTGTCACACCTCCAGTTTGCAGATGACACAATTTTAATGGGAGCAGCAAGGGCGGATAACATTTGGGCTATAAGAAGGATTTTAAGATTACTGGAAGTGATGTCTGGCCTTAAAGTGAACTTTGACAAGTGCTACCTCTATGGGGAAAATGTGGAGGAACGGAGGCTACTTGAGTTTGCCAACATTCTTCGATGTAAAGTGGGAAGCTTGCCATTCACATACCTTGGCATAAAAGTTGGGATTAATCACAGAAAAGGGGCAGAATGGAAAGAGGTGATCAAGAAGGTGAGAACAAGAATTCAAAGATGGGAAGGGAACAAGCTTTCTTTCGGAGCAAAAATCTCACTACTGAACTCGGTTTTAACGTCTTTACCTACTTACTACTTGTCTTTCTATAAAATACCGAAAAAAGCCTTGAGAGAGATTGAGAGTCTTCAAAGAAACTTTCTTTGGGGGGGCGGGGAGTGTTCTAGAAAAATTAATTGGGTCAAATGGAGTGAAGTTTGCAAAACAAAATTGATGGGGGGTTTAGGGGTTAGAGGGCTTGAGAACTTCAATATAGCTTTATTGGGAAAATGGATATGGTGGTTTTTGTGTGAAAAAGAGACTTTGGGTGAGGGTTTTGGAGTCGATGTATGGAGATGGGTGGGGGAGAGGGAGTCGTGTTATCCCTAGAGGGTTAAATGGGAAATTATCGGGGTGGTGGAGGGATATAATTAATATAACGGAAAAGTATGGTGGGAAGTTGTTTTATGGAAATTTAGAACGGGTTTTAGGGAATGGTCGAAGGATTTCTTTTTGGGAAGAGGTGTGGGTGGGAGGGGAGTCGCTGAAGTCAAGATTTCCTAGGTTTTTTAGTATTAGTCTTGATAAAAAGAAGAATGTAGGGGAGATGGGGGTGTGGGAGGGAAGTGAGTGGAGATGGGTGTGGAATTGGAGACGTCAATTTTTTGATTTTGAATTAACTACTTTTGATGATATGGTGTCTCTTGTGAGCAGATGTTGTATAAATGAAGAGCTTAGTGATGCTTGGAGATGGAGAGGTTCGCCAAGTGGGAAATACGTGACAAGAGATGCTTATGGGCTGCTTAAACCGGAGGAAGTCTTGAACCAGAATACAGAGAGAATGGGGAAAGCTTTTAAGTTGTTGTAGAATAAGTTTGTGCCACCAAAAGTGGCTGCACATGCGTGGAGGTTGGTTCGAGACCGGCTGCCAACAAAGTTGAACCTGAAAAAGCGGGGGATTGAACTTTCAACAGAGGAGACATTATGTACTTTCTGCCGGGAAGAGGAAGAATCAACAGAGCATATTTTCTTTGTATGCAAAAGATCCTACAATATTTGGATGATGATATTTGATTGGTTGAAGACACCGGTGGCGATTCATTTGCAGGCATCCTATAATATCCTCTTTCAAAGTCAAATTTTGAAAGGTAAATGAGATAAATTGGTGTCGATTTGTATTTGGTTGGGGGTAGTGTGGGTCATGTGGAAGTGGAGGAATGATATAATATGGAGATGGTTGAGAACAAAATGGTGGAGGAGATTAAGGTTAGAACATGGAGTTGGATTACTGTTAAGGATTCTTTAGGGTCTAGTTTCTCTTTTAAAGATTGGATTGCAAATCCTAGATCGTTGTGTTAGTTACTAAAGTTGTATTTGGTACAATATTTTTTGGGTATTTCTTGTACCCTTTTATTTTAATGATATTCTCTTTTCTGAACAAAAAATAAAAAATAAAAAAATCGATATGAAAAGTATAACTTAAAAGTTCCAAATTTCATGGTTTTAATAAGTTAAAATTAGTTAACTAAAATAACATTAATTTCCGATAGATATTTAAATATGCAAATTGATCTGACCAGTCATATATGATTAGTGTGTAAAATGGAAGTAAATCAATCAATATTTATATATGATAATTTAAATATAGATATATAATTAATCCATATTGTGATATACCAGAAAAAAAAAAAAAAAGAATCGCCTCTTTTACTCTAAAAATGACAATAAGGTCCTTTATTTTCGCATCTCGAAAAAATAAGATCCTGCTCTATTTGGCCAACTTCTTTAAGCCCCAACTCCCTTATAATTATGTTTATATTTCCAGCAATCTTTCTAGCAATTTGAAGAGAAAACATAAAATCAACCTAAGCAAACATATGACATAAACTCAAATAACTAAGTCCTCGCAGGACTACAACAAAACCATATACTGCAAGTGAAATTCCAAATAACCTCGCAAGAATAACATGATAGATATGAAAGTAATATCTCTCTTGGCAAATAAGCTCTTGACAGCATAAGAAGTTCAGATACAGTAGGTACACATTAGATGATTAGTCAAATAGTGACCCTTTAATGCCAATAAAGTTATTTCAAATAAAACATTTGAAAAGTAGGACATCTAAACAATTGCAGTTGGAATTACATGAGACTCACATCAAAATTAAGAGGGAGTTTTTCAATTTGTTCACTGTATTGTTGGAAAAGCTTGAACCATCTTTTGCAAGTCCCGAGTTGACAATTCATCACCATCTCTACAATTTTACTTATTATATTAAAGGAAACAAAATAACCAACATGCACTATTACAAAACCAAATTTCAAATTAAATTCAACTGATAAAACTCATCAAATAATGTAGGTGTAATCAAATATTCCCACTTAAAGGCAGTACATCATGTTGGGCATTAAAACTGATTTTAGAAAATGTGAGGATAAAATAATTCAAGCAGGTCCAACAATCGAGTTCAAAACTATTAACTTCTACTCCGAGATTTCAGTTGCTGCGTAATGCAAAGTGTTTTACAGATTATAAAAAATGCAAACAATTTGGATTCAACGCTTCAAAAAATAGTCTTTATGCTGGTAAATTGTAAAGAATTTACGCAAATTCAACAGAGTATTTGTCAACAATTGTTTGCATAAAAATCTAAAGTACTTCATTTTGTCAACAGATTGAACATTTATTTTTTCAAAAATAAATATATCAAATCACAACCCACCAACAATTGACAATTATTGTACAAAAAAAAAAGGAAAGAAAAAAAGAAAGAAAAAAAGAAAGAGATACAAGAAAGTATATAGGAAAAAAGAAAAAAAGCAACCTTAACATTACATGATTTGCCGATTGAGTTATCACTTTGAAGAAGGTAGGAATAATCATTGATTCTTGATTTACAGACCAAAAGGAAGGAAGAGCGGAGTGATATTCCAACGATGTATTCTTCAGTAAGCAATAAAACCCAAAGATGTCGGAAATTAAAAAATTTAGACGAATTCCACAATGATCTTATCCAAAGAAAAACATAGAGAGCTCAAACAAATCAAACATGCTCCTGTTATCCTTCAATAAGAATAAAATAAAATAAAATATACTAAATAAACCAACATAATGTTAAGAAGTGAAAGCAATTGACAAAACCAGGATTTTTGATGTTTAATTCCAAATGAGTTTCAACAATTCATCATTATAATAGGGAAAAAAAAACCAGTATATTTTGAGATAATCATATTTTGTCAACATATCGAACATTTAAAAACATATTTTTCAAACAAATCGAAGCAGAATATAATTTTAGTTAACAAATCTAATCAAAATAGAAATTCCGATGATTTTTTGTGCAAATCCAAATACATGATTCTGTTAAGTAGTGAAATTAAATGGCCAGATATAACTCAAATATTCTCAATCCAAAAACAAACAAACAAAAAATCGAACACTACAAAGTGATCACAGTCTCACCCGAAGATGTTAGATTTGCTGGAGGAATCATCGAGTGTCTTGAAGTCGGCTTCAATGTGCAGATCTGAGAAGGTAAAGAATTAGAACAAATTAGACCCAGATTTATGGATAAAAATCAAAATCAAAAGAGAGTTGCAGATCATTTTTACAAAGGGCGCGGATATACGCACCCCATTTTCTTATTAGTTAACCCCATTTAAAAAATTATTCATTAAAATGCCAAAATTACCCTTAAACTTTAAACACCCCAACCATCTTCTTCAACCCTCCACAATCACCCTCTTCCGCCGCCACCGTCACCACCTCCGTTGCCCGCTCACCACCGCCACCTTCATCTAGACCTTCCACACACAAACCTCTCTCCCCCTCCAAAACATCACCCATAATCGCATCCGCCTCTCCATCCATGTTCAGTTTTTGCCCCTACGAAAAACTCACATAATCTTAGAAGATAACCCCATAAACACCCAATAATTAATTCACCCAAGGAATTATAGGAGTGTTAATTTCCAGAGTTAAGAATCACCCACGTACCATCCAAATTGAATTTATTATGATCCACATCAAATTTGTTGTTGTCCGACCCCAAGTTGGCATAATTATTATTATAACATTTATCTGGAAACACGTTTGATGTGGATCATAATTCCTCACAGGTGATTGATCATAATTCCTCAAATTTGATGTGGATCATAATTAATTTGATATGGAAACATCACCCACGGAACATCCATGTCGCTTTACAAATTTGATGCGGATCATAATTAATTTCCAGAGTTTAACATCACGTGTCGGTTGAGGATCTGGTGGTGCTGCCCTCGCTCGACGTGGCGGTGAAGAGGAGGATCGAGCGGCTGGCGTTGAAGGTCGGGGATAATTTGTTCAATTTTATGCAGTCGTTCTGTGGCGGCGGCCGTGGTGGCGGTGGTGACGGCAACGGAGGTGGTGGCGGTGGCGGCGGAGTGGTGGTGGAGGGTTGAAGAAGATAGTAGAGTGTTTAAAGTTTAAGGGTCATTTTGGTATTTTAATAAATAACTTTTTTAATGGGGTTAACTAATAAAAAAATGGGTGCATATATCCGCACCCTTTTACAAATTCGATTCAGAGAGAAAATATGTAGATACTGTTATCTGTACTTATAAAATTAAGAAAAAAAACATTAGTGATCGAAAATAAAACCGGTGAAAAAAAACTTATTTGTAATTATAAATCTGAGAATCGCAAATAGATCTGAAACAGTGAATCACAAGAGCAGATCTGAAACCGTGAATCGCAAACAAAAATATAAGCGGGAGTGTAAGAAGTCGACAAAAGAAATTTTAGAGAATGAAATTCAGAGAAAATCAATCAGTCATGAATCAAAACCTTAGTTGGAAAAAGAAAAAAAAAAATATATGAAAAAAGGGCTATTTTATATCCTCGAGAATTTTACATGAAAGAAAGGATTAAAAAAAAATGATGTGGGAATACCACGTCATATTTCCAATACATAACCAAATGACACATGTCATTTGAATAATTGTGAGGTTGACACCTAAGTAAGGTGTCAACAAAATTAACAAATAGTGTTGATGTTGATTCTAGGGTGTTGATGTTGATTCTAGGGGCCTAGACGTTAGGCACTGGTCTGGCGCCTAACAGCCGCCTATCGAGTTTTAGAACACTGCACGTATTTAATCGGTTCATGAACAGTTTGATCGATTTTGTACATTGTTTTCAAGTTCGGCGGTTTTAACATGAAAACCATAACGGTGTGATGACTAGTTTCTTGTTAAACCGGTCGAATCAGTCAGTCCGGTCTGATTTTTAGAACCATGATAATAACGCAGATACAACACTTCAAGAAGACAAAAAAAAAATGAAAAAGGAGTTAAAAAAAAAAGTTTAAATTCTCGTGTACTATCAAATCATGATCTTATCATGTAGATTCTTTTTGTTCTCATATGAGCTAAGTATTTTCAATTTAATTAAAAATCACAGTTAAACCATCAAAATTACTCCTAACACCTAAAAAGCCTAATTAATATATATAATTGCCCACACACATACTCTCTCTCTCTCATTCATCCCCCAACTCAATCAGCAACCATGGGCAACTTCTTGTCTAAGCCCTCACGTACCCTTCTCATATTAAGGTCAAGTATTTCAAGTACACACGACAAAATCAATAATTTGAATTACTTTAAGCATGGCTATACATGAATTGAAATTTCAAACCACAAAAACATCACATCTGAGCATACAAGTCATACTATACAGAAGATGAGAATACACAATAAATGGGTTGATACTATAAGAAGATTATTTCGAGCGGCTCTGATGAAATGAAATTGTCATGATTTGGTGTTAGGGTTTGAAAATTGATTTTTTTTTTTTTTTTGGGGGGATTAAGAGCCTTTTTTTCCTATAAATTTTGTGAAGTTGTATGTAATTTCTCAAATTTTGATAAAGTCTAAAGTTAGTATCAAATTATGGAATTCTTGAATGATAAATTTATAAGATTGCAATATGTAATTTGCTAAATTTGTAGTGTAGAATAAAATTTCCCCAAAATTAAGCGAAATAGCGAGTAATTTCTCAAATTTTGCTAATTTGATGAATTTCTCGAATTTTGCAAAACTTTCCTAGATTTTCTAAGCAACATGCAAATTTTCAAAATTTGCCAAGTAGTATGTAATGTTGTCAAAGTAATATGAAATTTAAGTTCGTCAACAACTTTCACTTGTTCCAGCAGCGGTGGCCGACGGTGGCAAAGTGATTTTGCCAAATAGTATATAATCTTACTAATGTATAATGAAAGTGTTTATAAGTATTGGAATTAATTAGATAATGAAAGTGTTTATTACTACTCCTATATAATACTTGGAATTAATTAGGTAGTTAATACTCCAATAGATCATTTGCGATAAAATATTTTTCGAATGGTTATTATGGGAATTGAAAAAAAAAAAAACCCTTGAAAAATCACAATCTTGTAGATTGGCGTTGAAAAGCACTTAAAAAATAAACCAAAAAGAAAAAGAAAGAAAGAAAAAAGCAAAGAATAATTAAATTTAAAAGTAAAGCAATTTCATCCACAAGACAATTAGAAATGTGATCTCATCTAAACACGAAAACAATACAAATATATTTAACGATAATTAAGTTCTCTTCGCGGCTAATTTAATAATCAACCCCACAAATCTTTACACCACAATCTCTAAACCAAAAAAGCTTGGCATCATAGCAAAGTGGGACAAACAAAACAAACATTTTTTTTTCTTCTTCTTTTTCTTTAATCACGACGAGCAGCACCCGCCTTTCTTCATAGCCGAGACATCCTTACTAACGTCGATCTTCTCGCCCTTCGACGGGACACTTGGCGCGTCCCCGTTATCCCCCGCCTCCATCGTCTTCTTGCTCACGATCCGATATATCTGCGTAAGTACCTCCGTGAAGGCGTTATCAACGTTAGAGGCATCGAGCGCGGACGTCTCCATAAAGTAAAGCGACTCGGTCTCGGAAAACGAGGTCCCGTCTTCGGTCGAGACGGCCACGAGATGCCGAAGGTCGGATTTGTTGCCGATGAGCATGACAACGATGTTGGGGTCGGTGTGATCCCTCAACTCCTTTAGCCACCTCTCGACGCTCTCAAACGTGGAGTGCCTGGTCACGTCGTACACGAGCAAAGCCCCAACGGCCCCACGATAATATGCACTCGTAATGGCACGGTACCTACATATATGAGCAAATGTTTATTTTAATATTTATAATCAAATAAAATATAAGTGATAATTACTCTGGTTAAATCGACTCTTTGCATTGTGCACAAGAACATTGCTTGGTCTTTTAGGCAAGACTTTTTTTAGTTTTTTATTTAGTTTAGTTTTTCTTGGGATTTTCCAGATTTTTAGGGGTTTATAAGATTTTTCATTTTTTCCCTCCAGGGTTCCTTTTTTAGTTAGTCAAGTGATTTAGGTTCTTTTTTTTTTGGTATCATGTTATTTTAAAGTTTGGTTTTTGGGAACCTGTCTAACGGTTACACAGCATGACAGGATTATGCCTCCAAATATTATAAGCTCGCAGATTAACAGAAGTAAAATACTAAAACTTGACAAATACAAATCTGGAATTCACACATGATATCAGCTGATCAAATGACAAAAAAATGTCAAAAACACAAGTGAAACAACAAATTAATAAAAGGACGCGAGATGCCCATAACTTTAAAATTAAAAAAAAATAAAAAATGCAGCAGCATATAAAGAAACAAGTCGTAACAAACTGAAATTATCTATTCCAGTACATAAAACAAACTAGATACAACATAAACAAAGAACCTTACTCACCCAATATGCGACTATTACACATAATTCAATAACTGTACTATCATTTCTAAGAATCAAGATCCACTTCGAGCCCACTATTGTAACATTTAAGCTAAGATGTTGATTATGCAGACGATCATGGCAAACTTTGGTAAATGAATTTTACACTAGTTTCAAACAATATTATATACTAATCAATTATTAGCGCTTCGTACCTTGATAATAAAATAATCAAATATTTGTGAATAATCCGTACACATTAAACCTGAGATTAAACTCCCATTAGTAAATCTTTGCAAACTTAACCCCGATAAGACGAATTTAATTCCATTTGCAAAATAAGTCAATAACCATAAGGGATAGTGGAACAAGCAGGGATTGTCACTATGTATAGCAGAAAACCACATTTAATAAAACTACATTACAAAAATAAAAAATGAATAATCTGCCTCAAATACAAACTTTAAACAGTATTTCTCATTGTATAACTCCAGATCAACAAACCATTTTAAATTAATTATCACACCAAATAGTCTTCAGATCTATAGATACTTACTCAACAACGCAAGTAAACAGTAAATAAATAACCAACAGATCAGAGAATTAAAAATGTTAACCTCTCTTGGCCAGCAGTGTCCCAAATCTGAGCCTTGATTACTTTTCCATCAACGGTCAAGCTCCGAGTAGCAAACTCAACGCCAATGGTTGATTTGGACTCGAGGCTAAACTCATTCCTGGTAAATCTCGAGAGCAAGTTGGATTTGCCGACCCCTGAGTCGCCAATCAGAACCACCTTGAATAGATAGTCATAATCGTCTTCTGCTCTGTAACCCGCCATCAATCTGTACAGATTTGGAGATCCAGCAAATACGAAACCCTCTTTTTTGAAAAAGTGGAAAATGAGGTGAAATTTCAAACGAAGGAGTCGATAGTAATAAGATCTCTTGAGTATTTACTCAGTTTTATTATTAATTTTTTTTTTTTTACAACTGTGATTGTGAAAGTTCTTACGTTTCCTTTTCTTTTATGAGCTCTGTTTTTTTTTTGTTTTTTTTTCCAGCTCTTTTTTGACTGAGTGGGGAATTGGGATAGACTGTTGTCGAGTGTCGATGAAAGCTATTTTGGGAGGAGAAATATGTTGAGCGGGCTTTCTTTGCATTTTGTTTGGTCCGTGGGTTGGGCCTTTCAGGCCCAGATGCAGCCTAATCTCGAGTCCAGTAATTTGGTAATTGAGGCCCACTTTTTACACAACATTCCAATTGGTAGTTAATAGTCATTAACCACTGCATTACATGTAAAGCTCGATTTTAGAAATATAATTACAAAGAAATCATCAATAAAATCTAAACCTCATTTGAGAAAGCCAACTTAATTTCAACCGAACGACCAAGGCAATAACACCAAAGCTCTCAAATGTCAAATCAACTTAAGTTATACAAATGATTGCAATAAATTGTTGTAAATATAATATTTATAAGATGTCATCTACACTATTCACATGACATTATTGTCTATTTCGTATTTTATATTTTAATTTAACAGTATCGATGATACATATTACGTGTACGTGATAATAATTATCATAATATTCACACAATGCATAGAAATATAAGACGAAACACAGACAGTATCAATACATATTACGTGTACGTGATAACATTCACACAATTCATAAAAATATAAGACGAAACACAGAACAAACATATAATTTTAAATGTGTTATTATCAATTTATCAAATAAGGAAATATTGATAAGAGAAAGTAACACATCACACGTTCCACCCAAACACAAACACATGAAAAAGAGCACTTGATGTTGGCTCTCAACCATGTTGCCCCATTTTCCAAACTCCATGATTGCATAGAGCCATACGCGTCCTTATCATGCAATGCATCTCATTATTATATACATACACATACATATACGTATATTCCCCAAGGACCAACATGTTACTCTCTTGTCTTCTTCTCAAAATACCCCACCATCCAATTATCAATCCTAGCTCACAACACAACCTAGTTAATACTCTACTTTATCATCCACATTTCTTTTTCATTTATCTTTTTCAATCCTTCAAAACAAACTAATAATGTCCATCTCTGAAATCTCATCCTCAGCAACTCAAGTCTCAATTCAATTGGTGTCCAAATCCGTGTCCGAAAGACTGCTTTCCAAATTTTACGATGTTTCGGAATTCAACTTCGATTACTCGCAAAGCGGCTTGTGGTCACCTCCGATTCGAAGAAGTGTGTATTTGAGCTCTCCGGGGCTGATTTTTACGGAAGGCGACATGGCCGCGAAGCTCCGAAGAGCTCTCCAGACACGTGGCAGAAGCAGGTCCAGACTTTCTTTTAACGTACGGTACATATATATGAATTAAACTCAACTAACTGATTAAGATGACGATATTTGTAATTTTGGAAGATAATAATTGGAATTAAATTACGTTTGCAATTTTCTGCAGGCATGCTTGTGTTCTCCAAAGAGATTCTGAGTACATTATTATTATTGTTATTATTATTATCTGCGTGTAAAAAATTAAAGCTTGTGTAAGTTTGTGGGCCTAAGTATTTTCTTTTAACACAATTGATTTTTTTTTTCTTGTAGTATTTCTTAGTACTAATAAGTCACGTCATTTTTATCACCGAGAATCACTGGTCCTTCTAGCTAGTCACTGGTATTCTTTAATGATTGTAGCTAATAATTGTATTTGTACCAAATTACACATCCTTAAAAAAGGTTCAACGTACGTTTTAGATAGGGCTGAAAACACATTGAAAAATTTGTCCATAGGATAAGCCCTACCTCTCAAATTTCATCTTATTACATTACTCAACTGGTAAAAAAAAAGATAAAAAAATGTGTAAATATATCAAACTATCAAAGCTCGATCAGAGTAAGGCTCATTCTAGATCAGTTCGATTAATAATTAAACCAATCAAACGCATTTTTTGAGGCTCGATGTGACCAAAGAGAATATTGTCTGTGTAACATTAAAAAAAAAAAAAAAAGGAATATTGTCGACAAAAAGGCTGGTGGGTAAAAGTTAAAACCACTGGTTGAATACCACGGAAATATGAATTTGCAATTCAAAGTTTCAAATTTGATCGATATAATAATTCCTTGGAACTCATCAGTCATCTCGTCTGATTGCAGTAAAAAAGAATGTCACAGTCTGACTTGTCTGCACAAATCTATGTACATTTTGAAATGGTCGAGATTTTAAACACATTTTGTTTTCAGAATCTCCATTGTTGAACATATTTACTACTATTACTTTTATGTAATAATAAAATTATATTTGGGATTAGAAATGAATGAAGAGATATTTATTTTTATTTAAAAAATGGAAACAATTCACGTAAATAAAATCAGACGTGTTCTTAAGATTTTATAGGGACAATCCAACTACATTTTACAAAATTCCATAGTATGATCTAATTATCATCTAAACACATTTCCAGTAACCAAAATTGTACAAGGAAAATACATACAATCTACTCATTAGGATTTTAAGTACAACTACGTACAAGTATCTTTTAGCAAGCCAGAGAAGCTAATTCATCCCTTTTTCAAAGGTCTTCAATCTGTTCCTTGAACTTAAAACAAGTCTGCTGCACACATAAAAAGGTAAATTTAGCAGTGATAAATTGAGACGCTGGTCGAAAATATATTCCCCATAAAATTATATAAAAGAAAATCGGTGCAGTGAGAGACCATTCACCAATCACCTTCGTTTTTGTTTTTTTTCGTTTTTTTTAATTAATCCCCAGAATAAAATAAAGGCAAAGGTTCTGAATCATTTAAAATAAAGTTAAAATTAAAATTAAAGAACAGGTTCTTTAAAAGCAGCAAAAAGTTAGGTTGACTCTGAAACAGCAAGTTAAACAGTCTATTTCTAAAACCAACTCACCATGCCCGGTTTTAAACAGGAACAGGTGTTTCTAAGCTTTCTTTCCCAGTAATACCATCTTTCAGAGTTTTGAAGTATACATTGTAGTCTTTTTCTGGAGGAGGGTTTTCTGGATCCACTGTATACGGCTCGCTGAATGGAATCACACTCTTAACCTGCAAAAAAACAGTGAAAAAACTAAATTTTTTTTAAGACCCATTTTTAGCTTCACTAAAGAAAAAGGAAAAGAATAAAAATCATCATAAGTCATGCACAACAATTTAGAGACAAGTGAATATTAATAAAATAAATAAGCTACAACCTCAAAAGTCTTGTCGCACGCGTAAGGGCTATCGAGCGCAGCGATACATATTCGTGCAACCTCCTCCCTCGAAATCTTGCCCTGTAAACCAAGAATCAGCAAAATTAAGTTAACCGCATAACATAATAAACGTGTTATAAATATTTTTCCAATTAATGCTTCGTACTGTTATATTGTCTCCTTGATCAAAGATGAGATCAGCTCCAGCAGGTTCCTCAGTTAATGCACACGGCCTCACAATTGTATACGGAATTCCACTTTCCCTGATCAAATCCTCCCCCTGCATGACGATTTAATAAAGAAAAAAAACAACAAACAAACAGATTTAGTTGTAATAAATGAATGAATAAATGAGATAAGGATTAACACCTATTTTATTATTTAAGAAGGTAACTGGATTTCTATTTATTTATTTGAATAAACCTCAAGGGCAATTTCTGTAATGTACTACAAAAAATATTTACAGTTTACCAACAGAAATCGTTTTGTTATTAAATTTTACAATTACCGACAAAATAAAAAAATATTATTTTTCTCGAATTGTACCGACCAATTACCTAAAAATCACCAACAATTTTTTATTTATTTACCAACATAAATATTGTTGTTATTAACCGACAGTTTTAGATTTTGTTTGTAGGTAAATTGATTTTTTTCTTGTTGTTCTGGCTTAATTGAGTACTCGTATTTAATTTTAAGAACAGAACAAATTAATAGAGAACCTTCAACTTGTAAGTGAGAATGAAACCCAATTCCTTGTTCATACGGACAGCTGGCGGCTGCTTGCTTAAATCGAGCCCGGGCCTATCAGGTCTAGTGACCCCGGCTGAGCTTACATGCACAAACCTGAGAACTTGAGAAAGTCAACATAACAAAAGACCACAAAAATCGGCGCCACTCAAATTCCCAGGTGCAATTATTTAAAAAAAAAAAAGAAAGAAAAAGGAAAGAATTGATGTATAGTCGAACCTAGGAGTGATTGGCTCCTTTAAATAAGTCCGTATGCTCGATACCGGAAGCTGGAATGGGCCTTCCACAAATGTCGGGTTTAACTTCCCATCGTACTCGAACTTGCTGAACATGAGCTGTAATAAATTATTGTTATATTTAATTCACGTTGCTGAATAAATATGACTACTTGAAATTCAAACGGGGATTAAAGTTGTGCCTGTAACGATATAATTTCACAGGGATTAAATGGCGGCGCATCAAAAACGGTTCGGGCTCGGAATATAGGCCTCAAAGACGAGAAAGGCAAGCGAATCTGGAATTAATTAACCAAACACACCATAAGCGTTAAACGGTAGATAATTACGGATGACATGTCATGAATTGAATTATATATATATATACCGATTGCCATTGGTCCTTCGCAGTGCCGAAGCCCGTCGTGTATCCGATTGTGTCCCAATCGCGGCTAGTTCGAACGATAAGCTTATATCGACGGCCATCACCTTTGACGCGTAACTCAAGACCATCGTAAGCAGATAGATCCTCAGGTATTGTGAAATTCTGCAGGAAAAAAAAAATCAGATCATTCTTAAAACCCATCACAAAACAATTCATATTTAAGAGATGGAGAGAGATGATAAAATAACAAATTACTTTTGTCCTGACACTGGTAAAACCTCCGTTATTTGCAGTGGAAACAACTCCTGAAAGGGAAAAAAAATGCATAAATAGATTTGATCAAATTTAAAATATAACAGGTGAAATTTTTAGAATCGAGATAGAAACGAACCTTTGAAAATTCCTGCCGGTCTACCATTTTCACCGCCATTAGGATCAATTAAAAACGTACTCTCACTCACTCCTCCCATGACAACATCATCCAACGCACCCCAAGATAATTCTCTTGATAAATTGTCTACGTAGTTAAATCGAAAATAAAATTCAATTTTCAAATACGAGGTAAAAAAAAAAAAGTGCCAAAAAATAGTGGGATGAACAAATGCAAGCAGGATGAATTTAAGTACTTAAAAAAGTACTTTTCGAAACATAAAATAAAACATATAGAGCAGTTAATCATATAACCAAGAATTTGATCATTGTCAGATTCACCTTATTAGCTAATGGTACGTAAAATTACTGTTAAAAGGACTTGGTAACTTTCACTGCATACCTTCGAGCCCAAACACCAGTTTTCCATTACGCAGTCCAACCGTTTCCTTAACAGCATTAATCAGGTTTTCCATCCCGATAAACTCCACCATTTCAGGCGAATCACCTTTAATCTGTTTTAACCAATCAAATAAATAAACCCCCAAAGTAAATTTATTAACAGCACATTGCTGATTGGTAAATAAATTAAAGTTGAGTTGAGTTGAGTCACTAAATGACCTCCGGTTCAAAGAACTTGATTCCCTGCATGAACAATAATTGGAAATTAGCTTATCAAACCAACATTGCTCGAAATATACCACACACACACACACACATATATTACCTGACTATATTTGGCCCTATCTGGAGTATCACCTTCTTTTGGGCCAACGATGACCGAAACGGCATTAATCACCGTTTTTACTCCTTTAAAGTACTCGGGTATCAATGTGCTTGCCTTCGTAATATCCCCAACAATCTGTCAAGAAATACAGAAATGGTACCAAATTAAATTAGTAAAACCATAAATACACAACACTAACACCATCATCAAGGTCAAGATTTATTCTCACCAAGTCAACATTGGGACCCAACATTCTTCTTGCTTTCTCTTCATTTCTGACCTGAAAACATAATAAATTAATATCACATTCAATCTCTGACCTAAAAATACATATTAACCTATTCAATTCAAACTAATATTAATTAATAAATTAATTAATATCCTATCCATAAAAACATAATAAAATCATACAACATCTACTAAATTCCTCTTTTCAATTCAAAATCAAATCTGAGGGCTCTAGATCTTAATATTTACATATTAATAAAAAAATAATAAATAAAGAAATAAAATCATTATAAAGATAAATTACCAATACTCGAACTGGTAACCCCTTATTGCGCAAAATATCGACCACTCGTCGACCAACACCACCAGTAGCCCCGGCAACGAGTGTTATTCCAGATTTGTCCATCGCTTTAACAGCTTCGCTAGGCGATGTACCAGAGAGTTTCTCAATCAGAAATTCAAACAACTTCAAATATAACACAAAACTCGTCAGATTAAAATAGTTTTTTTTTAAATCAATTACAGAACATGAAGAAAGGATAATCGAACGAATTGAACCTTTGAAGGAGAGGGTGGCCCGTTAAAGAAATACAGTGTTTTCAAAAATCTACCTAAGTCCCAACTTTGCTGCTTTCCAGCTTCTGAGAGGATTAAGCCTCTATGAGCTCTCAAGGATTGGTATGGTAATTTTTTCTGGTAAACGAACGGATGAAATTTACGGTGGAGAAAAGGATTTGGAAGGGGAGAATGTAATTTGCTTCGAACAAATTTAATATCCTGCAACATCAAGTATAATAATTTCGGCGCCCATAAGCATTTGATGATAGATAAATAACAAAAATTGAGCGAATTTCACTTTAATTATTGACGACGAAGAAGAAGAATTGGTTACTGTAGTAAGGCAATGACACTCCATCTTCACTTCCTTGAAGCAGACATTCACAGATGGAAATGTGTTGTATACAGTGTGTGTGTATAATCGTTGATGATATTAAAGTCGCTGGCATAATAAGCACCACATATTCTTGAATCGCGAAGTCGCGGGAGAGATGTTATTGGAAATGGACGCGCTTTTACTCGCGTATAGTTGGGCAAATATGATGAAGTCCCAAAGGCTCGTAGCCCAAAACCCCTATTGCAACTTGCAAGAGTAGGCTAGCCTGCTAATTATAGACAAATTAACTTTACGCGTTTTAGGCCCAATTAACTTTCTCTCCTTGTTTTAGGCCCAACTATATTATACCCTTAAAATGGGCTTCTGTAATTAAACCACGCCTAATTATCCTATAAACTTTTGGAAGTAGAACTTTCCGTTTTACTTTTTCACAAAGGCCATATTAATATTTTATAAGAAAAGAAAAAACGAAAAAACATTAATCTTTTCTTGGTAATATATAATCGAGCCAATGGAAGGAAATTGTTTGTTAAAGAAAGTGTAAGAAAGGAGTTGAAAATTTTTTAGAAATTTATCTGAGGTAAGTGGACGATTTTCATGCCTCAATACCCATTCACTTGGTGGGCTCTTTTTTTTTTTTTTCTTAAGACGAGTGAAAAAATAATAATTCTTATTTCGTCTTGTCACCTTATTCATCAACGAATACATGTTGATCATGTGTAAAATATTTTACAATGAAGGTACAATCCGCAAAAGACACTTGTAATCCTAGTTTCGATTTGTTCCAAGGTTTCAAACTAAAGCTGCAAATGAACCAAATCGAGTTGAGCATGCAAGATCTCGAATCAGGATTGACTTTTTTTACCTATGCTCGAGCTCGACGAGGTAAGAAGATTGTTGTTCGAGCTCGACTCGACAATGAAATGAGCATGCTCGAGCTCGATTTGAGATCGACGATAATACTCGACTCGACAAAAACTCGAGCTCGACTCGAATTTTTGGTTTTAAATCTAATAAAATTGCGGTTTTTTGTAATCAACTATTAAATAGGGCTATTGTAGTAAACTCACACATAATCGAGCAGCTCATCGAGCTCGCAACTTACTAGTGACGTGCTCGAACTCGACTCGTTTGTGAGCTCGAGCTGCTCGCGAGCCGCTCGACTCGTTTGCAGTACTACTTGTGACCGAGCTGGAATTTTTTCAAGTTTTTGATGATATAAAACTTCATCCAAAAAATTGCTACCGATCCTCAATTTCTTGTGTTAAGTAGTCCAACTCGAGTGAAGCCTTAATCTTCATGTCGAGTTAAGGTTTTCATCATCATGCAAGATTGTTTATCACCAATGGGTTTACCTTTTTTTTTTTTTTTTCTATCCATTTTCAATGCATGCCATATTCCTAAGATTGCAATAGTAAATTATTGGCTTATTATTAAAAATAAGAAAATAAAACTAAAATGTCAATTTCCTATTTTCTTTTATATATAATATATTCCAATTACATATTCATAACTCAATTACGTTAGATTGAGCCAAGATTGCAATCGCAACTCCGAAAGCAGGGCCACATATATAGTCACACAATTGTATTATATATTATTGTTAACATGTTACCATCAATATAGAGAACATTAGGACAATAGTTACACTTTGGGCGTCTACAGTGGAAATATTGTCTGAGGTCGGACACCTAAATTGTGAACAGGCCGATATGGCCCATCAACTAACTGTACCTATTCTTCCCCGGCAACACATCACTTCAACACCTTTTCATGCCGACAACCACTATATTTCAACACACTTCAACAGTACTTATACATACACCTTCTCGTTTATTGTATAATATTCTTGTTGTTATAATGTATATTAATTTATCATTCGTATGGAAAATAAACTTTTAATTTTTAACAATAACATTGATAAATTTTTCAATTTTCTTATATATACGTACCAAACATCAAATTGCGAAAAAATAAATAAATAAAATAAACGACGATTTTCCCCCATCGTCCAAGTTGGCCGCCTAGAAAGAATCGCAGGCGCGATTTTTAGAATAATGCTTATTTCCCTTTAACTATCTAATATAGTCTTTGAGGAAATAAAATATACAAATTAAGAAAACACTAGTTTAAAACCAACGTGTTCAGCAGATTTTAGCAAATGACTTAACAGTGTGATAAGCATATATTTATTGATACAAACGATATGGTTCTTGTCACATAAAAATTGTCAACTATTACATACTCTTTTAATATAAATGTTTGATATAACGCAAACTCGTAAGTTACATGAAAATTATAAAACAACACGTTTTAAAGGTTTGTAATTAGTTACAAAAATAAAAATAAATATAAGCATATGTAATTAAAAAAAGTAAATATTTCAAAAATTAAAATACTACTAATTTGTGACATTAAATCATCATAATAATAGTAATATATACTACTAGTGTTTCGAACTAATACAATTATAATTTTAACATATCGTAACAGTCTCTCACTATTTAACATGAGATATGTTGGATCATGCCCAACATGGGGTATCATTTGCCAAATGAAGTTTATTTAGATGTTTAAATTACCTTTGCTAGTAATTTCCCGAGTAAATGTTAAGAGTATATTGCAATTTCATTAAATTATAATTTTTGTAACTTATTAATAATAATTGAAACACTAAAAAAATAATTTATAAAAAAATTATTATATTTTTATTTTTAAATATATTAACAGTTATTCATGATCAATTATATATTTAACTTGATTTATAATTCTTAACGGGTTATAATATTATTCTATGCTATTTTTGAGTTTTTGATTTTTCATATTTTACTCAATAATTATATATATTTGAACAATAGTTTATTATATAATCCTTCTAATTTCAAGTTTTATATTTATTTAGTATTATATTATAGGAAATGACTACGGTGCCGTGAAGGCACCATACCTCCCACCCCCCCTGCATTTACATTTCTTGATCTTACCATTATCCATAACCAAATTTTGATCTAATGGTTCTGATTAAGTGTGGAATTGTACCTTCACGGCACCGTAGAAGTCCCCTATATTATAACCTTTTATGTTTTAGTTTTCTACTTTCTTTAAAAAAAATATTAAATAGTTATTTAGAATTATCTTATCAATTTATGAGAAGATTATGGAGTGGTTTTGATTAATATAGGGGTATGAGTAATGCGAGAAGAAAATAGTACAATAATGTTTTGTTGAAAAACATTAGCATCAAACAACATGTTGACCCATCGTTTCAATTGCCACCCTTGGAAGCAGTTGGCGTGGCATGTCGCGGGTACTATTATTTATGACGACAACAGATTTTTTTTATTGGTAGTTCAACTGATTTACATATTAACAAATACGTCATCTCCGAACCTAAGTTTGATTAGGACTCTGAAACTCCAACCTTGGTTTGATTAAGACTCTGAAATTCCAAAATTTGACAAATAATACATAGACAAAGTAAATTGAACGAGGTAATTTAGTATTTATTCATGAAAATGTTTAAATACTTATATTTTTAATATATCCTAAACTTTGTCTCTCCCAATTATTTTAAAATTTTTTTTGAAATAAATCATTTAATCATCAGTTATTTGTACACAATTTTTCATTACTTTTTTTATTCATCAGATAGTTTTAACTAACTAATCATATTTTACTTTTTTTATATATTAAATTAAACTTAATAACTATATTTTCATTATATTCATTCAAATAATTAAAAAATAGTTTTCTTTATTAAATTTTCTTTCCCACTATTTTCTCTTTATTACTATAATTCTCGAAAAGAAAAAAAAGAGGCAATTGGTCCCCATAGCCATTATGAAATTTACATTTTACGCCCTAATATTGGCCCAAATTACGCCGAAAATTCTGTAGTGAGGTTCTTTCCCGAGGAAAGACAATTATGCAGATTTGTGTTGGTTATATTAGACGTACCTCGTTGACTTTTTTGTTCTTGTTTCTTTTCCACATAATTAAGTAAATTAAAGTATGATTATCACAATACTATTTGTACACTTGGCCGGGACCATGCACATATTTTAGCATAGACCTATGCATTGCATGTTGTTTAACCGAACATGTGTGGTAGTTTGTGCTTACGCACAATTTATGCTCAATTAATTCTTCAACTACGCCGGCAAACAAGACAAAACCCCTCATCAATTAGAGCCCTACCTTTATATTTTATTCGAAATTAAAATCATACTTATACGACATTTTTTATTCACAGCATTTTAAAAGTGTGTGAACGCATAAACTCTCGTCCTAACCTCGGCGCGTTATACGTAGTATACTAAAAGCACAAATTGGTTAGTTCTTTTTTAATTACGCAACTAAGGATTATCGTCCAGGGGCTTAAGCCAATGACGGTTAAGACGATCGACCAAAATACTTTGCTAATGGAAAGTAATTATAAAATAATTGTTGTGATCTCAAGTCTCAACCGAATCCTCTTAAACATGAGATTTTGGAAACACCTCTCGGAATTGACCTTTCGCTAGATATCACGCGTATTAATAATTAATACACCTTTAAAATAGCATAATTAGGAATTTTATTTAATACGATTAGCATATAGTTCTACTAGTTTAAATTGTACAGGTCGTATTCAAATGAGTTCGTACGCCTTAATCACTATTTATTAATTATCTTAATATTAAATAATTTTATATTTTAATATTTAAATAAAATTTGTTAATAATATTATTTACATACTTAGAAAAACTTAAAAGATGATAATGTGTATAATACTATTAATTATTATTATTATTATTATTGAATAATTTTATAATCTAATATTTAGATTAAACTCATTAATAATTATTAGTTGCATAATCAAAAAAATTCAAAAGATATCATACTCTAATCCGTGCCACGTTGTACCTGTGTATAATAAATATTTATTAATTATTATTATATAATTTTATATTTTTATGTTTGGATCGAATTCGTCACTAATATTTAATTACATACTTATACTATTACAAATAACTCGTAATTTACTCATATACAATATTTGAAATTTTAAAAATAAAATTATTTTAACTTTATTGTAGATACAACTTATTTAATTATTTTTAAAATTAATTTTCTTTTGTAACATTTCATACGTAGTTTATCTTTTAATTAAGATGACTTATTTAATTTATTTTTTAATTATATATAACTTATTTATATTTTTATATTAGGAGAATAAAAGAAAATTATCAAATTAGTTCAAAATATAATTAAAAAAAATATAAATTAAATAGATATTAACTCAAATAACATTAAAGTATCTTAATTTTTTATTTATCAAATAAGTATAAGAATCAGACAAATAGTTATGAGGATTTTACATATAAGGGTAATATTATTAAGGTCAAGAATTAAAGAAAAGCACGCGTGACAAATATAGTAAAACAAATTCATACATTTTCTTTTTTAAGAATGAATCAAGAAACACCAGATTTCTCGTCCAACTTTTTATTATTATTATTTTTTTAAATACGACTATTATTTCAATTAAATGTGGATTAATTCTGAGTCGCTGTTGTTAAACGAAAATATGGTATTAAACTATTCATTCTATTGGTATTGTGAGCCTACATTATTTTGGTTAAGAGGTCGACTGACAATAATAAATTAAAATAAAATCTATTAATCAATAAATAAAAAATGTACGCAGCTTGTATAAAAATAGAAAAGACAATTTTAAAATGCTTGACAACATCTTTTCAAGCCCATCCAAACATGTCGAATCTACTCGATTGGCATAATTTCCCACAAACACTACTAATTGATCATACGCGTATATGAATTAACAGGTTGAAGGTTATATATTTATTTCAATGGTGATAAGATGCTAAATGACCAGTGGGTGACGGCAGCATATGTACAGTATGTATATGCTAACAACCAGCAACAAAGGAAGGGCTTAATTTCTGCCTTACTTATTCAAACATCAATCTTGATGCTGATAAGGTTAGATATTGCAAAGTAGAATTTCATATTTATATACAAACGTATACATATATGTAGACATATTTTGGGATGCTTTTTACAAGATCGACTTCAATTTGAACGACATGTATGCATTTGGGATATCTAAATCTTATTTGTTGTTGAGAATTAGATTTTGTGTTTAATTATATTAATATTGAGATGTGCGTTTCAGGAAATAATTTGATAGATATCTTGTCCCCTCTCCCTATATTTACATCTATTGATATACCGTTATTCACAATTATTTTTTTTAATAGTTTTGATTAAATAAAAAATTGTGCCTTCACGGTATTGTAAAAGTCTCATTTCAGGAAATAATTTATAGATTATCGTGATAATAAACAGACATGACTAGCTAAAGTTATGAGCCATCCAGTCTCAAACAAGAATCGATGTCGATAGACCGACCTGGGAGTTTAAGCAAAATACTGAGCTTAATCACTTGAAGTGATTGCCTTGAAAGCGAAATCTTAATACTTGGTCGACTTCAAAATAGTACACTACAAAAAAACAAGCGAATGCTGACAGCCAAAACACCGTCAGCATATGCTGACGGATTCTGACAGAAAAAAAATGCTGACGGATTGCTGACGGGTGAAGGTTGTCAGAGATAGACCCGTCAGCATTTTTTTGGGGCGGCGTGTTTGATGACGGGTCGCTGACGGCTTTGTTGCTGACGGGTCAGAACCCGTCAGCATTATATATATATATATATATATATATATATATATATATATATATATATATATATATATATTGCTGACGGCCATTTAGGCCGTCATCATTCTCGAATTATAACAGCCCGTCCCCAGTCATTTTCTACATTCCCAGAACCCCCCCCCCCCCCCCCAAAAAAAAGAGCA
The DNA here is from genome assembly GCA_014905375.1 of Phtheirospermum japonicum. NCBI lineage: Eukaryota > Viridiplantae > Streptophyta > Magnoliopsida > Lamiales > Orobanchaceae > Phtheirospermum > Phtheirospermum japonicum. The sequence goes on from BMAC01001359.1 coordinate 104,522, forward strand.
GAGCGGAGGAGATCGAGAGAGGCAAAGAGAGCGACGCGAGCGAGCCACCACCGGAAACGAGAGAACCACCACCGCGACGGAATCGAGAGCACCATCGGAATCGAGAGTACCACTGCCAACACCACCACCACCGCGATGCCACCAACGTCGGCCAGCCACCAACAAGGTTTTTTTTTAATTTTATTTTTTTGTTTAATTTTATTTAATTAATTGTTTATATATAATTGTAAATTTATTAAAAAATATTGTTTATTTATTGAGATTAATTAGCAATAATTTGAGAAATTAGGGTTAAATTAGAATTATTTAGATATTTGGGGTTAATTTTGAAAATTAAAATTAGTTTAGGGTTTAATTTGAAATATTTCAAAAAATTAGGGTTGAGTTGTAATTATTTAGATATTTGGGTTTATTTTCAAAAACTAAGATTAGTTTAGAATTTATTTATCAATTAATTTAAAACTTAGGGTTGAATTATAAATATATATATATTTGGGGTTAATTTTCAAAAATATTAATTGTTATTGGTTTTAATTAGCAATTAATTCAAGAAATTAGAGTTAAATTGTAATTATTTAGATATTTGAAATTTTTTTCAAAAATCAGAGTTAGTTTGGGGTTATTTATTAATTAATTCAAGGTTTAGGGTTGAATTATAAATATTTATATATTTTGGGTTAATTTCAAAAATATTAATTATTAGTGGGTTTAATTGGCAATAAATTCAAGAAGCTAGGGTTGAATTGTAATTATTTAGATATTTTAGTTCGTTTTTAAAATTAGGGTTAGTTTAGGGTTTAATTTAGAATATTTTAAAAAATTAGAGTTGAATTGTAATTGTTTATATATTAGGTTTTCATTTCGAAAATTAGGATTAGTTTTGAATTTTATTTATCAATTAACTCAAATTCTAGGGTTGAATTGTAAATATTTCATATTTGAAAAGTTTTAAAATGTTTGTAGTTGTGGTTTTGATATGCCGTGGTGATCGGGAAGTCAATTTTGTGTTTAATTAATATTTATGTTATTATATACATGTTGTGATTGCTTGGTTTTGTGATTAGTTGGGGTTGACGTCGATGATGACGTGGTGTACGACACTGGTCGGGAGGTTTCGTCCCTCCAATAATGAATTTTAACTTTTTTTTTTCAAAATATGATGGTGGTTTTAAGAAGTGCGTTGTGGAGGGTTTTCAAATGCTGTGGTGATTGACAAGTGAATATTTTGTTTACTTTATATTTATGTTATATGATATGTGATATATATATATATATATATATATATATATATATATGAGTGAATTCAAATGAGAACCATGTTCTTATATGTGAACATAGGGTCAATTATGAGCCTTAGATCTAATTAAATGGATGTATCGGATTTTATGTGTATTTCCTTATTTAATTAAAAGTATTAGAATTGTATAATAAAAGCACTACTGCTATATATAACTGAAAATATTAATAAATCACTGTGATTGTATAATAAAAGAACTGCTGGTATATAATAAAATCACTAGTTCGCAGGTTCGCATATAATGACATGATTCCATTTGAACCCACCCCTATATATATATATACACACGTTGGTGATGACGCGGTTTACAGAGATTTCCAATTACACGATGACCTTATTACAATGAGTCGGATGAACTAGTCGATGAGGCAGAAGAGGAGACAAAATATGAGTTTGTAACCAATGACGAAGATACGAACGAATATGAGTTTGATGATAACCTAGATAGTAAAAGTGTCGGTTCAGGCTAATTATAAAACTGATACATACATACATAATTTGAAATTATATTAATTAATTTATCCCGATTCAATTTGCTTAAATTTTAATATTTTTTTAGATGAGAGGTAGAGGTCGTGGACGTTCTTCTCTAGGCCCATCTTCGAGCTGTGCTTCTCTTGGTTCATCATCCTCGTCTCATCATCACTTAGAGGATGAAGAAGATGATATGATGGACTTATCAGTAGGGACTCTGCCGACCGTTTCAGTCACCCTGTCTGATGCTAGTACACTGAGAGACATCATGCCACTACGTTCTGGTATGATCGAGGTCAATGTCGTCCCCCGAGGTAAGTAACTTTAATTTAGTTTTATTGCTAATAAATTCTTTATGTTAGTATATTGCTATAATAAACTCTGTATTTTACTAGGTTACACAGTCACTCGGCTAGTTACCGATGATTATCGGCTGACCCACGAGGCTCGTGTACACCTCGATGGGTGAGAACATGAGCATATTACCCAATCTCATCGTCAGTTGTGGTGATCCGGGCTCTTGGTAATTAACTAATAATACTTTCAAAGGTTGTTATATATAATAATTTTTATTAATTAAATTATTTAATTTTATTTTTCAGAGGCGCTGTTATTGAGACCCGAGTTTGTATTCTAAGGAGGTCGTACAATGTAAGTTTTACAGTTCTATGACTCACTCGTGGCGCAGCCGTCTCCACGAGTGGAAGTGGAGAACGGAGGGGATGGTGCCTGCGTGCGTGTGCGAAGACATCTAGAGGAGATGGTTAATGGAGTTCGTGAAGCGGGAGAATAAGAACCAGGCCGAGCAGGCGAGCAGGAATAAGATGAGCGAGCCCGGCGGACTGGTATTGGGATAGCCAAGTATAGAAGAGGTTCTCGAACTACAATTGGCCATGAACGTCAGCTCGTAAGTAAATTTAAATGTGTTTGTAAATTTAGCTCATAAGTAATTAATTAATTCTTAATTAGTGATAATTAAAATTTAATTTAAATATTGTATATAGCGTGAGGATATGGGCAAAAAACCTACTGCATTCGAGCTTTTCTTGACTAGGCACCAGAGACCCGACGACACTTTCACTGATAACGAAAAAATATCTTACTTGATTGCACAAACCTCTTACTTGATGTGGAGATGATGCTATGTATTTTTTAATTATTAAATACATTTTTTTTTGCCAAAAATTTACTCGTTAGCTATTTATTGTTATGTATTCCTTACTTAATACAACAATAGATGATTTCTTACTTGATGATAACAAAAATTTCTTACGTTATATCCGAAAAGGTAAAAAGATTATTACTTATGTCCGAAAAAGTAAGAAAATCTCTTAATTTTTGTCCCCAAAAGTAAGATATTTTACTTTATAGTGAGTATTTCTAACATTATGCACGAAAAAAAAAAATCTTACTTCATGTTCGAAAATTTTGTTAAATTTCTTATTTTATGTTTTGAAGAATGTTGGGCTAAAAAAATTATTTTTTTTGGTAAAAGCCTGAAAAAGCTCGTTGAGCAGGCGGTCGCCTGAAAAATTGTGGAGGGCCATTGGCCGGTGGCTATTATTATCATTATTATTTTATTATTATTATTATTATTTTAATTAGTGGTAACATTGTAATTGTATATTTAAAGTTGGACTGTTTGATAATTTATATAATTTTGATAATATTTTTTTATAATATATTTAACAATTGCCCCTTATTTTTATTAACACTCTATAATAAAAAATATGCATGTAAGTTCTTGTATAAGAAATCATTTTTTTTCTTTGTATTTTACAATGATAATTATTTGACTATCATGTGATCTCAAATTATTAAAAATCTAAATAGTATAAAATTATATACAAACTCATTTTTTACTCGATTACAACTATTGTTGAGTTTTAATGATAAAATTAGGAAACGATCCATACTAATGTAGCGAGTTAATTGGGGAAATAGAAATTAAAAACTCATTTTTAAGTTTTAAATTGTTTAATTTAGAAATAAATGAACTCCTTTAATATTATAGAGGAGTAATAAGAACTAACACAACTAGCAAAAGAAAATTATATGTATTCGATTTGTTAATATATGGTAAAAAAGAGAGATACAAAGATCTTATTTGTACCTATCAGATAAAATAATATTTTTTTACTAAAATTTAACAAAATATCCAACATTTTAATCTAAAAAGTTGATGGGCTAATTTGTTCCATTTAAAAATGTTTTAGGGTCTACATGGACAAAAACATAAAATAAAAGCCTAGTTGATCCTAATACAACAGTTCAGGGGCTTAATTGCACTTTTCCCCCCAAAACAACCGGATATGATAAACAAAGTTTAGTAGATCAATCTACCGATGTACAAAAATAAAACTAACACCGATAAGAACCAGTAGATAAAACAATTATAGTTTGACAATTCCGTATGAAATTGATCACGGATAAGTCTTTTGATAATAAATTGCATATAAACTACGTCATAGTGGCGACCTCTTATACGAGGTGACGAGCTCTTATAATATAAGCGCTATTATGCTCGGCGTTGAGAGCCGAGCTTTATGGTTTTTGGACTCTCTTGGACTAATACAACCTATTTTTATGGGGTCTCGACAGACTAAATCTACGGACAAGCTTATTGGCCCATAGTTAATTCAGTAATTTGGCGAGATTTTATTGTTTATGTGAACTTAGCATACAAGAGTAATTATAATTTTAAGCCGGTTAATATTTATGGTATTATAATTATAGAAGGTGATGAAACCTAAATTAAGAATACTTTTCTTATCTATATAAAGAGGACTCAGACTTGATTATTTTATCTCTAAGTTGATTACACATCCTACGTTTTTGAACTCTCTCATCTCTCTCACGTACTCTCTAACTTAAGTATCGGAGGGCCTACGTCGGGACTGTCCACCGCCTTGACTTTGGTTTTGTTTTGCAGTATCTATCTGGTCGCCAAGAGTTATTTGGAAATCAATCAGGTCACTGCTCATATATCGAAGGTAGATAAGGAGGATATTCTGGCAGGCAAGGCAAGTACATGAGATGGTGGAAAAGGGAAAGATATTCGAAGAGATAAATAATACACACCAGAAAATTTAACCGCGAGCCACAAAAGAAGCAGAGAATCCTCACCATGGAGGCTAAATGACGAGTTATTTAAAAGTTCGGGAAGACGGAGGTATCTGGTGGACTTCGTATCATCATCCGATGATGATTATGTCGAGGATCGATTTCGCATGGATGGGGGGTCGCATGGTCAACCTTATAAATGGTGGGCCCAACGGGATGAGAGAATCACTTATTAAGTAGATAAAACTCAACTTATAAATAGATACAAAATCACTTATTAAGTAGATAAAACTCAACTTATTAAATAAATACAAATGAATGTGAAAAGAATTGACCTCCCCGGACGACATAAGCGAAATAAAAATAACTACACGGAAAAATGGATCATTTCCCAATCCCCTCGTTGAAGGAAGACGAGAGAATTAGGAGAGCAATTGAATATGTTTTCATTTTGTTAATTTTCAAAATAAGAGAAAATAGAAGAAAAATAATATTCTTTAAGAGTGTGAATGAATATAAGATGAAAATGAATGATAAGTTGATTTAATATAAAAAATAGTAAAATAATGATTGGTAGTTAGAGTTATATGAGTGGATGAATAGTAAAATACATGGCAAAATATATAATAATAATTGGTGATTGAATAATTTATTTGAAAAAATAGACTGAATTAATCATAAAAGAAAAGAGTGAAAATGAGTTAAAAATATCACTTCTGAAACATTAAAAAAAAAAATCGAATTGGAATAAATCTGAAGATGAAAATGTAATCAAATACTAATGTATGGTACAAGAAGCATCTAATTTGAACTTTAGTTAAATAGCCGGTCTTAATTGTAATTTTGAACTTCAAATAAATAATAATACTAAATAAAACCTTTAACTAAGCAGCCCCTAGCAGATACGTAACATATATATGTTTGAAACCTACAGTGGGTGGAGCCATGTGACTGAAAATCTGAACAGATTAAATTATTTGCAAATAATTTGTGGGATCTCTGTATTTTGAAAAAGGAGTCCCATTTCCTTTCTCTATTTGGTGGGACCTGATAGTTTGACTTAATAATCCAAACAATATCTTCAACAGTTTGTAATCCAAAAGTAACTGATTTTCCTAATTAATAACTATGATGCTGTGGGCTTTAGCATAAGTACCCAATAATCAAGAGAGTTTAGTTCAATCTGATATTAATTCTTTGGGCAACACTTTTGTCAGGTCGGATCCATTAGTCCAAAATTTCAGACCGATACATTATAGTAAAAAGTCAATACATCATAATACTAATACAAAAACAAATACATCATAACACGGTCAGATATTTATGAAAAAACAATACTTTTGAGTACAAAAATCAATATATCATAGTTCAAAAACCAATGCATTAGAGTATCGGGTCAGATAGCCTAACGGGTAATGATCCATCAATCTAGCCTAACGCAAGTTTTTGCCTGACTCTTTTTTAGAGGAAGTTCGAGTGCCCTTGTATGTGTATATTTTTAATTTTTTTTAGAAAAAACTATAAGTACACAGTGAAATTGAGTTTTGCCATCAGTTTTTGTAAATTATAATTACCGAAGGAAGTAAATTTTATCACTAAATGTTACACTAACCTATAATATAACGTCAAAATAAAAAATAATCATGTATTCTCAAATAAAAATAATCATTTTTCTCTAGACCGAGCTTGTCAATTACCAACAAATTATCAACAATTTTGTAGTTTACCTATAATTTTATATTTTATTCATAAGTATTTATATACAATTATTTTTATATATACTAAGGAGGTGTTTGAAAATTAGAGATTTGAAGTAAAATTTGGGGTTTGACTAGTTAAATTTTCTAATTAAGTTATTTGGTAATTGTGTTTATAATCAGCTTTTTGGTCAAAAAAGTTAATTTAAATAAAAAAACTCATATATGAGTATTATGGGAAGAGATGTTTGGAATATGAGTTGAAAGGACAATTTTGCCTTAAATTGCAATATATATATATATAGTTAATTTACATACAAAAATTATATATAACTATGTTTTTGATTAAATAATACTAATAACTATCCAATTTGAAATTATTGCGGACTATTTATATAGTAAAATTTTTAATACGAATTATTTATTTTGTAAATGTTATTCTAATTATTCAATTATATATATATATATATGTGTGTGTGTGTGTGTGTGTGTGTGTGTGTGTGTGTGAGTGAGACCAAATCCCTGGGTGTGAAGAACCGCTATATTACATTATATGTGAAACTAATTTAAATAATGCAAAATGCTATTTATATTTTCACATTGCTATTTTTATGTTCCATTGTTTTTACTATTATCTTATTAGCATGTACATAATTCATAAATAGTATCACATCCTATGTAATATAGTTAGTTCTTAGTTCCTATACAGGGGTTAATGCTATGTGAACCCACACCCTATATATATACACACTCACACAAATATATATATATATATATATATATATATATATATATATATATATATATATATATATATATGTGTGTGTGAGTGTGTTATTAACAAATAATTATCCAAAAATAAATTATGTGAATGCTCTTTTTGATCATTTTAAAGCAATCAAATAACTACCTCCTCACAATTATTTACCACTCTATACAAACAACTAATAATACATCATCAACTATTCAAACAAACTAAACAAGGCTTAAATTTACCCTCATTTTTTCTTATTCTTTTTTTTTTTTTGGTAAATTGGAGTTTTCTTGCCTTGAAAGAATTCAAATTTGATCAATTTAACGAATATACAAAATAAAGCGGAAAAAGAAAAGAAAAAACATACATTGGAAAGTCAAAGACCACCGTCAGTCCCAAATAAGGTGAAAAAAAGTTTGATTAGTTAGTCCTAAGTTTGAATCGGTGCATACACGAAACTGCTAAGAAAATTGGCAGGCGGCTTATCTCACTGCATACCTAATTCAGCCTCCATAACACATTTGCGTCGTGTTCACCTTAATTGTCATGGGAAATTAAATATTAATTGTCCTATTAATTATTTATAATACCTGCATGTATTCACCGAATATACATAGAGAAATTTACTATATTTAGCAATACATTGAATTAGTATGCAACATTTATTAATTGTTTAATTAATGTAACTATTAACTATTGCCAACCCCACAGTTACACAAGTCAAATTGTAATACTCCATGTGTTCCAAAAATAGTAGTATTCTATTTTCGCTCCATCCCACGAGTATAGTGCAGTTATTATATTTAATATATTATTCATTTTTTATTTTTATATATATTCTTAATTAATATTTTGAATTACTAGTTTTTTTCATGGTAAATGAAGAATTGATAATTACAATGCAAAATCTAATTATTCCAATGACAAATATACTAATTTATCACTGATTTTGATGAGTCTTAATTGACATTAATAAATTAAAAAATGATATAACTGAAAAATACTAACTAAATTAATGTCTTAACTATTTTTCAAGGGTTAAATCAAATGGCAATTCTCATATGATCCATTAGGTAAATGTTTTTATCTCAAATAATCTAGTGAAAACAATAACTTTTCATATATTCAATTATCTTCTCATTTAATCTAAACTACTATAAAAATACTACTTTACCCTTATTAATGATTTCCTTTTTTTCCCTTTCAGTTTTCTTTTCTTTATTCAACATTTAATACAACCAAAATTCATACTATTACATGACATTTTCATAACATTGTCACCGACCGTTAACAGCGAATTTCATATTACATTGTGCATTTTCATACTACATAGTGCAATTTCATACTTATACTGTATACAGTTGAAGCACCATACTACTAATTTTATACTTTTAACCATTATAGGCAAAATTTCACACTACACCGTGAGATTTCATATTATATCATGTAATTATTTTATGCAATATGTCACACTAAAATACAACCTTTTTTTTCTTCAAAATTTTATGTTTTTAAATTTCAATTTCATACTATGCATTAAATTCAAACTAATATTGTGGATTTCATACTAAAATTTTACAATATCAATAAAATTTAATATTATTATATTTTAAAATTCGTACAACTATTATCAAATTACATACTATTATATTTTAAAATTCATATTACCATTATCAAATTCATAACTCTACTAAAATTTTAAAAAATCAATAAAAATACTATTGCATTTTAAAATTCATACTACTATTATCAAATTACATACTAACTCTACCAGATTGCAAACTATATATGCAGTTATTTTTTTCAAAATCTTAGATTGCACTGTCAAATTTTATATTAAATTGCACAAGATAATTACATACTACACAATATCTTCAAAACAAAAATACATACTGCACCGAGTATAATTTCATATTACTCATTACATGTGGAGAAAAATTTCATACGCCATTATTATTATTATTATTATTAATTTTTTAAGTGTAAGGGTAATTTTGATCATTTAAGTTGTAATTTTGATTAAATAAAATATTTTTAACTAAATAAAATAAAATATTTTTTATTAAAATATTTAACAATTAATAATAATGGGAGTATAATAAATGAGAATTTCTCATTAAATCAACCCAAAATCAACCCTGGAAATGATAGCATATTCCAAATTCTTATTCAATCTAATCATATTTCTTTTAAGTAATTCATATAATTAGCGTTATATCGGTTTGCACTTATTAATAAAATAAAATATCATTTTACATCATAACTCAAGTGTAAAATATCTTTCTCGGCTCTTTCCACCAAAATATTGACTTATAATTCAGAAGTAACTCAAATTTGACTTGGCCCATTTACATTAATTCGAGCGTATATATATACAACCTCCACTCCCCGTTAGTTTTCCTCCACTCTCTCTCCCCCAACCCAAAAATACAAAAAATTCTCTCTCTAGCTACCAAAAAAAACAACAAACTTTGTTGTCATAATTCTTGCGTAAATGGCTTCGAATTGCCTATTACATATGATGATCATGTGGTTGATTATGTGTTTGACCTTAGTACCTTCCATAAATGGAAGGACGCTGTCGATGAAAGAATTGCAACACAAGAAAAATGTTCCATCACCGGCCGACAGCTTGTATATGGCGGCGCTTCCTAAGGGCACCGTGCCGGCATCCACTCCGAGCAAGAAAGGCCACGCCGCCACCACTGACCAAAAGCTCATCGCCCGCCACCTTGCCGCCATAGACCGGATTTTACGATCGGTTCCTAGCCCCGGAGTTGGCCACTAGTTCATACTTTTTTTTTTTTTTTTTTTTTTAAATTACAATTTTGAATTCTTTTGTTGATCATTAGATAGTTTGCTAGTATAGATGTAAACAAACACATGAAAGTGCATATAAAAATATATTTAATGATTACTTTTTGTTTATTTAAAGAAAATGGATTATATTATTTATTTATATATAGTCTTTACTTTTATTTCGGTAAGCTTTGTATTCCAATTTCGGAATCACCAATACTAACTTCATTTGAATTTTGAATCACATTATAGAAACATTTTTTTTTCTTAGTCCGATCGATCGAGGATGAAAGGGTAATATATAAAAGACGCGTTTGTTTAGACTTTTTTTTTTTTTTGCCCCATCTCTATAATGTTGGTTGAGTGGTCTCAATACTAGCTTTTTAAAGTATTTAGTGCAAGTCTAGGGCCACAAGAGCCATGTGATTAAACCCTACTACTGAAAGATGTTTCAAGAATTTGATGTGTTCAATTTTAGAGGAGTCAAGATTTTCTATTATTTCATAATCAAGTCAAACTAAATATTCTAATTAGGAGTCTACTAAGAGTCAATTAGGTTAGAATTAAATTGTTAGAATTTGTTAAGGACTTTTAATATATAGTATTGATTTGTAGTTCTCAAATAGATTAGTTTCAATTTTTAAACAATTGATTATTAATTTGAACTAAGTAATGATGTTTTAAATTCCGCTCAAACCTTGCTGCAGCCACCCATTTTAATAACATTACTTTTTTTTTTTGGGTAAATTAATTAATTAATAATATAGTAATGCACTCAATATATATGGTGACATAGACTCGTAGTGGGTAAAGTTTGGTTTGACAATCTTGAGTTTCTTTTTTATTTTTTCAGCTGACCATTATTTTTCATCAAGTCTCAATCAATCAAGAAGGATAGATTCGCATGCCAATAAGTGATAATATTAGTAACATAGTTTTATTAATTAATTTGTCATTAATTAAGACATGCATGAATCTTATTATACGTGAGAACAAGTGGTAATTAAGAGTAATTATTAATATAAAAATTGATTTAGACATGTTGAATAGTCATGGCTTGATGTATTTATATTGAAAAATACTCCTAAAAAAGAGTCATAGAAAGTTTGATCATGTGTCGTGGTAGGCAATTAATTGAAATCAAAGTTAAGTGGAGAACTAATCACAATCCTAATTGTGGACCAGTGGTCATGGGCATGGCAGCGAAAAACAACTTGTATTTTCTCTTTTTCTCTCGGTGTGGACAGGTTTCTAATCTAACTCCACAAATTTAATTGGTATATTTTTTATAAAGTAATTTAATTGCATTCTAAATATAACTATATGTTATGCGAGTATTTTAGATCAGACAACGATCTAATTAGTCAAAATTCTACGTGAATTTGAATTTTACATTAATTAATTGTCATAATGAAATTGTTAGATTTCACAGTTTTTATTATTTTGGTAAGGGCGTAATAGTTTTACAATAACCTTCTTGTAAGACTTGGAACCTTATCTCTATATATAATTATATCATAATTTCAGATTCTCTTTCTTTAATTCTATCTTGAACTAATAACTAACTCTAACGGAAACTAACTTATAATGATCTTAGCTCCAAAAACTTAAAATTTAGAAAATTATAGACAACAAATGTCCTTTTTTTCTTTTTTTTGGGGAAATTTTTAGTATATATAATATTTTAAAGATTGGCACTAAGTTCATTGAAGGTGGACTAGTGGCTAGGTAATGTTGGCATGTAGGTGAGATTTGAGGTGGGGGCCAATGGTGACACTCACGTCTATAACATCTTCTTGAAGTATGGAATAGTGACTGAATATTGTATGCATGCATGGTTTTCTGAGGTGTGTGCAAGAAGATATTGGTTATTAAAAGCTCAAAAACGCTAAATAGGAAAAAAATAGGAATTAAACAAACAAAAAAAAAAGGTTTTAACTTCTTACACTTTTAAGTAGGAGTATGCAAATTTTGGTCAAAATTGAAACCGATCGAATTGTAAAGTTTGGGTCGGTTTTACAAATATCGGTTCGATTTATGGTTTTAGGTTCATAATTTTTCGGTTGGTTTTGGTTTTGGTTTATCTTGTTAAAAACCCCGAATTACATTAACCGACACATATAAAATTATAGTTAAGTTTCGGTTAATCGATCAAAACTGACTGAAAATTTCGGTTCGGTTATAGTTCACTTTTATGTATACTTTCGGTCGGTCACCAAACCGACCTATGCACACCTCTACTTTTAAGTTCTTTCTTTTCTTTTTCCCAATTTATACTGATTATAGTTTTAATTGTTTTCTCATTGGTACTCTCTCAATTCACAAAAGATAGGTTATTGGACAAAAACACGTAAATTAAGAAGGTATAATGAATGTAATTGAGATTATGAAGTTGTTATTGTTCATACTTTAAACAAAGCAAATTAAGTAGGATTTTTTTTGTCTTTCTGTTGTTATTATTACTTTTATAAAGTATATCTTTTGTYAACAAACGAATATGTAAAAGTTGCATATATTTTGTGAACGCAGTAAGTATTTTACAATAAAAATAAAATMTGATTTAATTTTCTCGTAGGTTTTGATGACGGTAAATTAGTAGAACCCCCAACTTCTAGGGTCACGTGTGTCGTATGCACTAATTTCCGATCAAAAATTAGAAATTGGACCGAGATTGTACTCAATYTTGATAAAGATTTTAATCAACACCTAATTAATTGGCCAGTTCAATCGGAAGAGGTAAGTTATTTATTGATTTTCCAATTTAGCAGATCACATTATGATTACTGCTGCATCATCAACATATCCATATATAAACATACAATAATATAGGTGTGATGTTCCTTTGACATAAATACTTTTTGATCATTTTTTCCTTTGGCATGAACAATTTTTTAACATGCATTAATTGTAACCGTTTGACAACATAATTTCATCAAATTTCAAATGTCCTTGTTACGAAGCTCGCTTAAGTCCGTAAAATAATCAAATTAGTTTGCACATATTTTTCTCTATATCAGGCGCTATAAATCTTTCAAATTGATCCATGTATATTTCTTCTTCTAACACCCCATTCATAAACACAGTTTTCACATCCATTTGATTAATCCCTATACTGTMCAAAGCAACAATCCTCGTTACCGTTGAGTATGTGTCAAACAAATTATAACCTTCTCTTTGTTTAAATCCTTTGGCAACCAAACAAGTTTTAAACTTATTAACCATTCCATCTACTTTAAGTTTCATTTTTGGGATCCGCTTATAGCCTTAAGGCTACGACCAGGTGGTAGATCACTAACTACCATGTGTGATTTTACAGTATGGATTCAGTTTTGCTATTAATAGCTTCTTCCCAGAGCGGTGCTTCTAGGCTGGATAGAGCTTCTTTAATAGATTTTGGCTCATCATCAAACAAGTACGTAATAAAATCAGTTCTAAAAGACTTTGCGGTCTTTATCCTTTTTCGACATCTTGGTTCACCACTATTTGGTTTAGAACCACTTGCAGAATTGTACGTTCTTTTGTTAGAACCCGATTCCAACTTAATTTTATAAGAATATATATTCTCAAGAAATATTGCATTTCTTGACTCAATCGTAGTACTTTTGAAAATCTAAGGATTCACTACTACAAAAAAGGGGATTTAACATCAGTTTTAAGACATCGGGTATTAGTTGGGGTAGWGCTGTGCTTGCATGTTTATATCGTGAGCTGTGTTTGGCTGTGAACCATGAGAAGAAGATGATTAGTGGTCCGTTGGACTTATTGCATATTTGGGCTTGGTCCTGAATTTCCTCTGTTAGACCACAGTCCACGAGCCTTTATCTCGATCTTAAATGATGTTAAAATAATTTACATTGTTTATTAAAAAAACCGATGTCAAAAAGAAGATTTTACATCGGTTTTTAATAACTGGCGTAAATTTGAAATACTTGAAATCGGTTATTTATAATAACCGATGTGAAATATCTCTTTAAAAAATGTTTAATCTACCTACGAAGGGGTTCTACTGTAGCTGCTGCTCCTTTCAACATGTGGCTCATTACTTTTTTGGCATGTGTTTTTTTTGTTTTTTTTTTCTTTTTTTTACGATAAGTAGACAGAAATACCCTTCCTTCCTCCTGAAAAATGAATGGGCCCATAACCTTGAGTGCTGGAATGATATTTTTTCTCTAAAAACTTCGAACTAAAACCCTGATTTTCACAACCACCACCTTCCTCACCGTCACTCTCTCGTCCTCACCTCTCTTGCTATCCATGGCCGCTGCTCAACAGGTTTGTTTGTGTGCTTATTTTTCAATTTTGTATGCTTCGGAGTTTGAATTAAAACAAACTTGAATCCCAACGAAACCTTCTCAGAATTTCAGATCTACTACCAGTATCATTTTTCTTCTTCATTTCTCTAAAAACAAGCCCAGAGCTGAGATTCTGATTTTTGTTCTTTTAATGAACATATAGCATAGCGTCTTATCGAACCTCCGACATTATCTTCTCAAAAATATTATTTTCTCTTCAAAATTTTCATCAGATCTGAGATGGAGATGGAGTATGTGACCAAGTTGACCATGGATCTGAGATGGAAGGGCTGGGATGTTCTACTTCAAGCTCCTAAGATATTTTCGAATAAATCTTGAGATTCTTGTATTTTCATTTTATTTTTTTTTTTGGTTTTTGTGGTAGATCTGATGGAAAATTATGATTATTGTTGGGATCAAGTATGAATTAAGTTTTTATCTTTTAATGATAATTTCATGTTGCTAATTTGTTTTTATAGATCAGTGTGTTAAATTATCGGATCATTTATGGATAAAGTGATTAATGTTGCCGTATTTGCTGGTGTTTTAACGATATTTGTCCACTATTTTTATTTTATTTTTTAACGCTTACATATCTTGTCCTACCTCTTATATAAATTCAGAAGTTTTTCTTTAACCTATCGAAGGGACGGATTTGGTTAATTTTTTTTTTCTAAATTATTTAGAATCTAATAAAATCTGATAGAAGTTGGATGGCTTTCAAAGCATGTTATTTGCCTTCTTGGTTTTGGATGAGCTCCTATCCTATTTGGTTGTGGAGAAAACAACAATGGTGAGCATATATATATACATATATATATATATATATATATATATATATATATACTTCAATTTTTATCTCCCATTATGTAGTATTGTCTTATCCTCAAGTTGTTGGTTTATGAAATGTTCATTATTTCTCTAAATGCCATAAAACTTGTCGAAGGGACGACACACATCATTCTCATGTACCAGATGCCGGACAGATCAGCCATTGAGCTCACTCACCCTATTAGTACAACAGCGAGAATCGCGTCCTGAATTTAGACGAGTATAATGCGAATTTAAAATCGCTTGGTATTGTTGTCAAAACTCAAAATTTCCTTGTAATTCAGGTGATTTCTTTAATTATTTTTTGGGAATTTATTGAATGATTTGTAGTTGTGTTTTAAGTATAGCGCAAATTGATTCAGGGATTCCAAATTATATGATTTGTAAATTAGAAAGAAAAAAAATATGATATTCACTGAAGATTGATGAAAATTATTTTGATGATACTTCAGCAACTAAGAAAATAAAAAAGGAGTGAACTGATTTCGGGATAGTATATGATGATTTGTTGATATCTTGAATACTTTATTTGAAAATGGCAGACTATGTATTGTAAAGTATCAGTTTAATAAACATTATGTATTCTAATTGCAAATTCATGTCCTCTGTACTGTCTAATTAACACCTTAAGTAAATGAAAAAGAACCACTTCACAATCCCGCTCAAAAACCGATCTTGTTGTAGAATTTGAAGGTCTATGGTTTTGAAAATAAGTCTCAGTTTGTGATGTTGTTTATCAATGTTAGCCAACACTGGTTAACAACATCAACCAGAGTTAATCAAAATTTATGC
Source organism: Phtheirospermum japonicum (assembly GCA_014905375.1). Lineage (NCBI taxonomy): Eukaryota > Viridiplantae > Streptophyta > Magnoliopsida > Lamiales > Orobanchaceae > Phtheirospermum > Phtheirospermum japonicum. The sequence continues at coordinate 120,521 of BMAC01001359.1, forward strand.
AGTGGAAACTAAATTAAGAACACAGCAAATTAAATTCAGTTCACAAGTAAAAGTACTTGTGAACTTGGGTGTACAAACCCGAAAACTATATTACTTGATTTGTTCGCGTTCAATACAAAAATATAAAGTAATATATGAAAACTAGAATATCAAAAACTTGATACTAAATACTTGTCGCCTAGATTGAAAATCTCTTCTCCGTTGGTCACGTAACTTCGAATAGCTTGTTGATCTAGAACAATGGCTCCGAGTAGTCTTCTCTTCTTTTCCTTTGCTGTGCGTCTCCTGATTTGCGTCGTGCGTCTTCTCCTTCCAAAATCCCATGCGTCAAAAAGTGTTCTCAAGCTTTAGAATTCTCTTGTCTTAAATAGACAATTCTAGAATCCTAAACTTGGTAAAAAAGCAAAATAAATCATAAACACAATATAGGAAACTAAACAAAGTCTTGTACTTAAACTAGGATACAAATAAAGTCRTAAATAAAGTTTCCTAACTTATTTTGTACCCAAGAAAGGTAAATAACAAAATAGGAATTATTGCCAAGAATTAATTTCTCAACAATCTCCCCCTTTTGCCTTTCTGGACAAAATACTACGACGCAAAGACAAAAACAACTAAATCCCCCTAAGTTAGTGAACTCCCCCTAAATAAAACACCCAATGTTGTTAAACCATCATCCCAACATTACAAACCAGCATTGTTCAGAAAAACACTTAACAAAACAAAACAGATCAAAAAGGAACTTTATTGACTCTGGACCCTCTTCGAACGTCGAGGGGATGTCGAAGTTCCTTCACCCCTATCCTTGCTCTTCTTCTTCTCCTGCATTCTCTTCAACTTCCTTAAGGCCTTGTTGCGAGAGCGGATCCTCTTCCTTCGCTTTTCTCGAGCAAGACTCGCCAAGGCCTCGACAGCAACTGTATCAGCATCATCAACATCAMCATCCTTATCAGCAGCAGCACCATCCTCATTTGCGTCGCCAACACTCTCTCCCCCTTTTTGACCAGAAGGCAAAAGGGCCTCRAAAAGTGAACCACGAAGGGCCTTCAGCTGGGTCATCTGTGCATCAACCCAAGCCACGTGCGCCTTAATAACCTGCACAGAAATGGGGACAATGTTGGGAGTGCTGGTGTTTTGCATGTAATTGTTGTGTTTTTCTCGTATTTTTATTAGGTTTTTATTGTGGTTTTAACGGTTTTTACGTCGGTTATTTAGGTTTTTAAGTCATTTTTCTAGTTTTGTTGTTTCTCTTGTTACTTGTTAATTCTAAGTTTAATTGGGTTTAATGGTTCCAATTAGTTGGAGGTTTGGTTTAACTCTTAGGGTTTTGKTATTTAAAATTCATAATTTTAAAGGTGGAGAAATGGAGGGTCAAAATACAAGCCAAGTAGAAGCCAAGCCATGCCAAGAAAAGTTGTGCCAAAATAAGTTTCAAAAGTGGCAAACATTCTGGAATGCTCGCAAGGCATTGCCAAGGCAAGCCAAAACCCAAGCCAAAGCTCCCAGCAGCATTTGGCGCATGCTAGGAGACGCCAAAACCCAAGCCAGCGCCTCCCAGCAGCATTTGGCGCACGCCAGGAGACGCCAAAAC
>BMAC01001360.1:22253-42973 GCA_014905375.1 Phtheirospermum japonicum
TTAATCTGCCTGCTTTCATAATTTTGTCTCCACATCCAAGACTCATCGTGGATCTTCTTGATGCCTTTTTGCTCTTTCTATCTTTGTAATGCCCAGTCACTCTTCCTAATCCTGTAACCTGCTTGAAGAATGGTTCTATTGTTAAGTCTAGTTTTTAGACCTCGAAGTCTTTTTTCATACTGGTTGTTATTCGCACTAACATTATTTTTAGACTCGAAGTCTTTTAGACTCTTCCATATTATTTCTTTCCTGGCCTCCCTCTGATCCTTTTACATTATTGAAAGATGTGTATTTATCTTTCTTATGAAGATTTTCATGTTCATGAAAGTTCTCTGACATGTTAGAAGCTAGGTGAAAAAACTATGTTAAGTGATTCTTCTTAACTTACCGCGTATTTTTTTTTAGGTCTTCTCATTCAGTTTTTTAGAAGCTAAAAGGGATTTTCTGTCGTTGGACAAGCGATACCCCCGGCTCTACGTTGCACCAAAATTCTCAAAGGTTCAACTTCTCTCTCTTGATAATAATTTATTCTCAGCATCGTCTGCTTTATGTAATTGTACTGATATTTCAGGTTATAGGTAGTAGTAAATTGGCCGAGGAAGAATCTACGACTTTCTTTTAACACTCCCGTAAGGTAAATTTATTTTCTATGTTATTCTTTGTGGCAGTTATTCAACTTGTCATTTGCCTACTACATATTGACTGTTTGATTTCAACGAAAGCATTCTTCTTGTTAGGTTTTGTTGAGTCTAATTATGGGGGTTTACAAATACTTTGTTGTGCCTAATATTTATCACGTTCCCCATTATTGTGAAATATTCATATCTCCATTTTCTATGGTTAAATTCAGGCAACACATCGTTTGAATCAATAGTGAAAATTAACTCTTATCTTGATGAAAATAGTTTTGAGCATGACTTTGTTAAAAAATGTTGTTGTGGGTGAAGAAAGAATCACCTTCTAGTACATCTTTGAATTTGAATATTAACAAAAACTACCCTTGGAGCATAGGCGGGATGGCATTATGGAGCCTGGGTGGCACCGGCCCCACCAAATTTTTTTATTTTTATTTTTCATAGGTAAATATATATATAATATATATATATATATATATATATATATGAAGGTTCAAAAAGGCGTGAGGCGTGGCAAGGCGGCAATGCCAAGCCTCAAGCCTTGAAAGAGTAGGCGTGCCTAGGCGAAGCCTAGGCGTAGAAAAGGCGTTTTCAAATATTTTTATTATTTTATTTATTATATTGTTATAATAAGTAAGAAAAATATATGTTTAACAAATTTGTCTATATATTTTCCAATATAGTTAGCAAAATACTAATCATCTATACAAAATCAACGTACTAATCACGGTGTCATGTTAGATGATCATACTTTTCAAATCATAAATTATACTTTTAATGTATAAAATCATACTTTTCAAAACAACTATTCACATTTTTTTGAAAAGTATGAATTTCACAATAAAAACATGACGTTTAATTGTAAAAGTATGATCGTATTCATAAGACGTTTCTAATCGAATCGCTTTAGACTCCTTTGGGGCTTGACCTTTTGGCACTGGGCAGGCGTCAGCCTCCCTTCAACCCTTGAGCGAAAGGCGGCAAAAGAAAAAAAGGAAAATCCATGGGCCGACCCCATCATCTCCACCCGTTGGAACTACGAGATCACCCCAAGGGCGCCTTCGGCATCCAGGGGTCGCGGACCGGCCATAGAACCCTGTTCAATAAGTGGAACGCATTAGATGTTCGTTCTCAGGTTGGGCAGTAAGGGTCGGAGCTTTCTTGGGACTTGCACCTGTTTCTTACAATAATTTTTGCGAAATATTAATTATTTGATCTTTTTTGGTGTCATTATAGATTTTTTAATATTTGGCTAAATTAAAAAAAAAAATCAGGTTACTCATCTAAAAGGCATGCGCCTTTTCACGCCTAGCACGCTAGGCGCGCCTAGGCGGTCAACAAAACAAGTTGACCGCCTTTTTCCACGCCTAGGCACTAGGGCAGGCGTTTTTCCCGCGCCTCACGCCTAGGCGCGCCTAGGCCCGCCTTTTAGAATACTGATATATATATATATATACTATAATATATATTTTACCTATGAAAAATAAAAATAAAAAAATTTGGTGGGGCCGGTGCCACCCAGGCTCCATAATGCATCCGCCTATGCTCAAGGGTAGTTTTTGTAATATCAAATTCAAAGATGTATAGAAGGTGATTCTTTCTTCACCACAACAACATTTTTAACAAAGTCATGCTCAAAACTATTTCATCAAGATAAGAGTTAATTTTCACTATTGATTCAAACGATGTGTTGCTGAATTTACCATAGAAAATGGAGATATGAATATTTCACAATAATGGGAACGTGATAAATATTAGCACAACAAAGTATTTGTAAACCCCCATAATTAGACTCAACAAAACCTAACAAGAAGAATGCTTTCGTTGAAATCAAACAGTCAATATGTAGTAGGCAAATGACAAGTTGAATAACTGCCACAAAGAATAACATAGAAAATAAATTTACCTTACGGGAGTGTTAAAAGAAAGTCGTAGATTCTTCCTCGGCCAATTTACTACTACCTATAACCTGAAATATCAGTACAATTACATAAAGCAGACGATGCTGAGAATAAATTATTATCAAGAGAGAGAAGTTGAACCTTTGAGAATTTTGGTGCAACGTAGAGCCGGGGGTATCGCTTGTCCAACGACAGAAAATCCCTTTTAGCTTCTAAAAAACTGAATGAGAAGACCTAAAAAGAAATACGCGGTAAGTTAAGAAGAATCACTTAACATAGTTTTTTCACCTAGCTTCTAACATGTCAGAGACTTTCATGAACATGAAAATCTTCATAAGAAAGATAAATACACATCTTTCAATAATGTAAAAGGATCAGAGGGAGGCAGGAAAGAAATACAATAGCTTCTATATTAAATTGCAGATTAGTGCGAATAACAACCAGTATGAAAAATGCTTTGAGTTAAAAAACTAGACTTAACAATAAAACCATCTCAATTGCAAGCAGGATACAAGATGTGGAAGAGTGACCGAGCATTACAAAGATAGAAAGAGCAAAGAGGCATCAAGAAGATCCACGATGAGTCTTGATGTGGAGACAAAACTATGAAAGCAAGTAGATTAAAGTCTCGTGGAAGATGAAGGAAAATTAAAGAAGAAAGAGAAAGAACGCAACGACATCCACCAAACAAAGCCCTCAATGAAGAGTGAGCTTGACAATGTAGTGTTGAGGTCATTGAAATGAACTCAACAATAAAGATGAATGCGTCTAGGTATCATGACACAACTAGATTGTTGCTATGTTTTTACCTTGCAGGAATGATGCCTTCAGAATCTTATAACATGAAGTTAGGAAGGTTGCAAGACAGATAAGTTTCTAAACATACAAAACTAATACAAGATGCAATTAAATAGGATCCACCTAAGCAGCATTTCATTGGCGCGGGGATGCAATTAAAAACTCAGCAACACATCGTTTGAATAGTGAAAATTAACTCTTATTTTGATGAAATAGTTTTCAAATATATTTTTATTTTTTTGGTAAGAAATAGAAATAATTATCTTAGGGAGACACGTCAACTAGAACCAAAAAATCATTTAAGAAAAGTAATATCTAGTATTCCACAACTAAAAGAAATTCACTATTAGAATGATTTTCAAAGAAGAAACCTAAATTGACATTTTATCGAATACGTTTCCACGCGCATGAATTTATTCTTATAAACTCACCTTCAAAACCCTACTAAAATCGCCTAAGTCAAGCTAAATCTCTTTCAAACACCCAAAACGAACAATTTTGTTTCGGAATAATAATATCAAAACCATGAATCAAACGAACAATTTTATCGAACCGCTTTGGTTAACAAACCATCCGGATTCCACCAATCAGTATTTTTTATTAATTCTATACCATGTTTTTTCAATTTATATTATTTGATCTACATGATACACGGTGCTGATCAATTTGACTACCTGTTTCTAGATATTCTTACAAAACTTTTAATATTCTATTATATATTATGATAGAGTTCTATGTTATTCGTTGTTTGATACTTTTTGGACCTTATACTTTATTTGTTGAGATTATATATTAAGTTATATTTCGAGAAAAAAACAATTATTTCTATATTAAAAATAACTCGCAAGAAATATATAATTATTTTTAATATTAAAATAACGTGTTCAAATAGCTCGCACAATACACATCGTCATTTACGCTGCACGATGTTGGGATCAAAACGCAATGTTTTGCGTGGTAGGCATCTTAAAACACTGATTTTTTACTTATACTAATATTTTTCTTTTTGCCTTATATCTTTATCCTTCTAAAAATATTTCCAAAAATATTTTCAATTTATCCTTATCATTTTTCTGTTCATTCTTAAATGTCCCCAAAAATATATTTGACATATTGAACTTTGATTTTGATTTCTAATTATAATTCTTAATCCATGATCGATTTTATGTGTATGATTAATTGAGATGTCAAGTGGAATTTTATAAGCTATTGAATATGAGTGTAATGATTGTTGAACCTATCAAAGAGTCAAAGGACACTCTTCCTCAGTATGTGCATTTTATTTTTTTATCCATGAATTACAAATAAAGTAAACTTCTGATTATTTTATTGAAATTATTTTTTTAGTCTTCCTCTGTGCATGTGGTTTTTTGTTTTGAAATCTATTGTTCTGTGTAATTTAGAGATTAATCTATAGACCTTAAATAATTATTTGGATGTAACAAATCTTAATTTTTAGAATTCATAATATTATATAATTAAAATTTTAAATTCTTTATTCCTCATTTGTCCCCATTATATATTCTCCAACAGATTATAGTGCTTATTTCAATTCTTATCACATGCCAATTTTTTGTTTCACAGGTTAGCTACCTAATTTTGAAGGTGGAGCACATATTTATCTGATTTGTTGATATTATTTACATGATAAAATGCATGATCATTTGGGATTTTTTAGATTATCAATGGTTCTCAAATTGAATTTTGATATGATATATTCTCAATTTTGTTCTTTTTCAACTTATTTGAAATATGTGGAATTTCCTTTATTATTTGAAAAATATGATTTTATTTTGAGTAAAATATTTTATATTTTCCTCAAATCTAACATACCCTCACCGTCGTTTTTTAATAAAACCTTTCAAGTATAGTTTTAGGAAAAATTCTTGTTTGTTTTTATTTTTCATAATAAAATATTTGTCTTTTTGAAATATTATTTGGTTTAGTATTAAAAAGATATTTTATTATATTAACATTATACAACAGATAAATACCTCTTTTAGAAATGGTTAGCTTTATGTTTCAATGTCTAGAGTAAAAGTAGAAAATGATTGAAAATCCTATATTGTGACAAAGATGGTCTATGTGTAAATAGAGTTAATAACGTACTTCATAAAGAGATCTTGAGGTGAGTAAATTAAATATTATGTTTTTAATTATTATTTATTTATTTTTAAAACTTATGTATTTATAATAGGAAAATTAAATAAATAACACAAAAAAAATTCAATATTGACAAACTAATACAATTAAAAACAAAAATAAATAGGGATGCTATTGTGAAAAGCATCTTACTAATTAAAATAAATAATAAAGAATTAAAATTGGGTCGCTGTTGTGAAAAGCGTCCCAGATCATTTTCGTTTGTAAAAATAAATAATCCAGGGGCCGAAATGAAAAAAGTCATTTCATGACGCTGGTGGCAACAACGTCCCAGGTCAAATTGAAAAAAAAAATAATATGAGGCCGAGACGTTGCCACCAGCGTTCCGGGTCAAATTTGAAAAAAAAAATTCCGCCCAACCCTGAAACTGCGCCTTCCTCCCTCTGTTCCGTTTCATCTCCTTCTTCTTTCTTTCTGCTCACTATACACGTCCAGGCGGCAAAGCAAAGCAGCGGCAGGAAGGCGGAGAGTCAGGCGGCGGCAAAGCAAACAGCTTGTGTTCACAAGGTAATTTATAACCAAGTTAATTTATTTATTTTACAAAAATTAGTTATTTTATAAAATTTAAATTACTTGCATTTAGAAATAATCATTTGTTGTTGATGAATGTATTATTCATTTGTTTTGAATTTGAGTCTAGTTGTTATTTTTTTTATAAATAATGAATTTATTTGTTTGTGAAATTTAGTTGTAAATATTTATGAAAATTGATTTGGTTTGTCTGTGAGAAGGATATTAATTATGTGAAATTTTGAATTTATTCATTTTGTGTTTAGTTGTTAATTATTTATGAATATTTGTTTGTGAAGAAATTTTTAAATATATGAAGGTTTTAATTTAATCATTTTGTGTTTAGTTGTTAATTATTTATGAAAACTGTTTATTTGTTTGTGAGAAAATTGTTAATTATGTGAAAAGATTTTAATTTATTCATTTTGTGTTTAGTAGTTAATTATTTATTGAGATTATTTACTTGTTTATGAGAAATTTTTTAATTATGTGAAGATTTTAATTTATTCATTGTGTTTAGTTATTAATTATTTATAAAACTAATTTTATTTTTTTGTGAGAAAATTATTAATTATGTGTAAGTCTTAATTTATTCATTTTGTGTTTAGTTGTTAATTATTTATGATAATTGAATCTATTTATTTGTGAAAAGATTTTTAATTATGTGAATATTTGAATTTATTCGTTTTATGTTTAGTTTTTAATTATATATGATTATTGAATTTATTTATTTGTGAATAAATTATGTGAAATTTTCAATTTAAATATTTCTTGTTTAGTTGTTAATTATCTGATTTTTTTAATTATTTAAAATCTCTATCCTTGTAATTCTTGGAGCATTTTTTATTTAGAAGTAATCGCACATATGACGAATATTTCTTCTAGCAATGATTATGACATGTATGCATCAATGCTACATGATGAGGGTGTAAGAACTACTATCGATTATGCAAATTTAAATCCCACCGAGCATCCCCCACTTGTGATCCCGTAATATACTGCTGATTACTTTTGACCAGATGAAGGTTGTGATTTTGAAAGGAGTTTAGATGAACTAGATGATGGTGATGAAATAACACTACTACAAAAAGGGGATTTAACATCAATTTTTTTTAAACATTAACATCGGTTTTTTGAACCGATGTCAAAACCACCGATGTTAAAAGTCACGTCGGTTTTTGTAAAACCAATGTTAAAAATTTTGACTTTTCACATTAGTTTTTAGTAAAAACTGATTTGGATTTTATGACTTTTCACATCGATTTTTAGTGTAAACCGATGTGAAAAGTCATAGAATCCACCTACGTAAAGAAAAACACCCAAATGGGTGTGGCACAAGAGGACACTATTGAGACTATTTTCCTACTGTGTAGTTTATTTTAATTGTCTAGAAGTTTCTTTGTGTGTGATTTATTTTTAAGTTTCTATCGTCCAGTAGTTATCAAATATATAAAGTAAACAAACAACCATAAATTAAAAACATGAAAATTATAATCTTCCAAGAAGTAGCAGCAGCGATTTGGTGAAATAAAAAAATAACACACCAAAAAACCATTACACAACGAAACAACAAACGCGGGATAAAAAGATAGAGCATTATTGATAAAACAACATGAAACATTCAATAATCTTCTCTACGCATATTTCTTAACCTTCCCATTTCCACTCGCAGAGCTTCCACTGTGGTTAGTTGGATACACTTCTTTGAAAAGTACTTCCATTTTTGTGAGCAAGGGCTCCTCATCAAATGCGTTGTAATAGCTTTTGATTGAACACTCCTGTATTCATCCCAACAAGTTAGAATAATAAAAGATTCAAAGTGCCTGTAATCATTGGAAAGGGAGCGTAGAACTTACAGGCATATTATTTTCGGACGTTACAATCACCAAAGACCATTCACTACAAGGAATTTTATGTTTTATGACGACACGTTTCGTCATTAAAAGTCTATTTTTTCGTCACTGAAGAGAAACGGTGACGAGAATTGAGTATCATAGCGGTTGTCATGGTATTGCTGTCACCATAGGTGAAAGTGACAATTTTCTCAAGCGCGTCACTAAATGTTCGGTTTTGATGATGCTGATGTAAATTGTCATCATAGATGATACTATTTGGTGACGCTTAATTCGTCACGTAAGTGATTGAAAAATTGTCATCAAAAGATCGATTTTGTCACCGTATGTTAACATTTTCAATGACGAACACTTAATTTGTCATCAAAACATTTGACTTTCCGTGACAAACAAACCTACGGTGACAATTTTTATTGAGTTATCATGACGCTCATATTGTCATAATATGTATTAAACAACTTCCAAATATAATGTAATTAGTCACGATAGATCTGTTTTATAGTGACACAATATTGACCGTCACTGAACATCTATACTTATAATGACAAACCATTGTGTCACCATTTACTATTAAAGGTGATGAAAATATTTGTCACGAAAAAATTAGCAATATTTGACGAATTTTATTATCATCATAAAAGGTACATGTTCAATGATGATTTAACGGGTACATATGGTGACAAACCAATCATCATAAATGATTTAGTTTAAGTGATAAGTTCAAAGTATTATGTGATGAAACAAGTTTTCATGATTTATTAAAGTGACAAATTTGAAATACTTATGTGACGCTTAAAGTTGTAATAATTGAGTGAACATGATTTGATTATTTACTTTCATGACGACATAAATTGTCCTACATTAATTTGTCATTAGTCTTTTGTAAGGAAGAAATATCGTAACGATGAAAATGAAAGCAAATGAGCATTTATCATTACAATATAATGATAACAATATTCCAAAATATTTCTTCGATGATTTCGAACATACACCAAAACACTTCCAACTAACCAAAATATTAACTTGAAATATCCATAACACATACCAAATTAGACATCTAGAATCAATGTACTTGAATATTTAAAACAAGGACCTGGAAGCGTAAACAAAACCAAAAGAGTTATTTCATATAGCAAGACTTGAGCCTGACTTGTTCCACATGTCAACATAGCCAAACAAAAACAAAAGTGGGATCAGACCGCCTGCATATTTGAAATTTATAATTTTAAATTAGTTTATAATCAAACCATCAAAGAAATACTATACAAAGTTCACAAAATTGAAACTGAAAATTCTGACTTACGTGGAATATAATGGATCAGGTCCCACCCGAAGCAGACTCATTTGCTCTCATGAAGGCCATAAGCTTGTTGATGCACTCGCCTTGCTGAGTCAGTTGATTTTTCAAATCATCGACTTCATTCTTGAGCTCCATCACTTGACCTTCCGAATCCTGTAGCTTTCCTCGAGTGTCTGCCAGTTCCTTTTGCAGGAATTGGGTGTTCGAATCAGGGCGTTTTCCTGGAGGTTTCGGTCCATACCCAACGCCTTTGATATAACCAGATGCATGGCCAATAACTTCAATTGCTATCTCCTGTTCTGTCTTCTCAATCCCTTCTTCGGCATACTTTTCTTTCATTGCTATCATCTCATCCTAAAAACACATCCTAATAATAATAACATGATCATTAACGAAGTTGGATTATAAAAAGCATGTGTTAGTTAGTAAATTGCAAAGAGAAATTACAAAATAATTCATTTTCTCACAACTTAATAAACACGTTGTTACCTTTTCTCACCACAAATAATAATAATATTTTTTTAAATAACTCAAATCAAATGTGATTTCCCTTTATATGACCGTGAAATTTCTTTAAAAATATTCTCAAATCTAATGAAAATACAAAAAATAAAATGAAAAGATAGAATCACAATATACAATTCTAACACATTTTCTTAGTATATCAATCAAGTTTAGCATGTTGTTAAGCTATTCTTAATTACTCATCCAAGAATATCATACAAGGAAAATTGAGTATTCATCTGGAGTAATTATTTAATGAAGCGTATAAGACAACAAAAACTACAAGGTATACCAACAAACCTTTCCACCACTGAGTCTCCAGTCAAGGTTATTATCTATAACGATAGAACCAACACTAGTGACAACAACCGATAAGTTATTAAAATCAGAAAGAAAGAAAGAAATGAATGTTTTCAAGTGGCTTAGACCCTGCTATTGGCAGGCAGTGGTAAGGCGCCATCGAAGAAATCTCCAAAATAACCTCGAGGCTCTTGTACCAGCTTCGATATTATGTCCCTGAGCGTGAGAACGCCTTCAAGATTCCCAGTCTCGTCCACCACATAGATGCGGTGGATCTTCATAGAATCCAGTTTCAAAATAACTTGTTTCAGTGTATCATCCTTCCGGCACGTAACCATGACGCTCAGCAATGGGGACCCGCTCTGATGCTCCTCTATATAGCTTCTAACCGATGTCAGGAAGTTCTTGGCACTGATTGATCTGCGCATCAACATGTCAGCGACAGTAAAATTATTATAGTACCGTAAGTTTAGAGTTTTTTGCCAAAATATTCCCAGCCGCATCACCAGTACAGTTGTCTACATGAATTAAACTTACTTTTACATTTATCTTAGTATCTTATTAGAATTTAGACTCTGCAAAATATCATTTGTCAAATGAAAAAAGGTAGTAAATAGAGATATGTTCCCAGACAGACCTGTATTCCTTGTAGATCTATGGTGCAATAAGAAGGAATTGGATATCTCTGATGCTTATATTACCGATTTCTTTGTTCCCACCACTTGCAACCACAGGGACACCTCCAACTCCGTTCTGTCTCATTAGTTTGAATGCTTGAAGCACAGGCTCGTCCTCGTGTACCTGCAGACGGCAAAGAGCACACTCAAAGATATGTCCAAAACCGAAAGAAAGTATGCAAGACACGTGATTTCGGCCCATTACCTTTACTATGTGGCTGGTTTTCATAAGCGGAAGCCCCAGTTCAAACAGCTTCTTGGAGCCCCAACTCTCGAACAAATGAAGGCCCGCACATTCTTTCAGCATGTGAATAACAGCACTTTAAGTGATGACATTGTCGATCTTCGCCTCCCCTAAATCAACCACTGGGATACTCTTCATTCTGTATTTCGACAGAAGTAGGAGCATCGTCAGAAACGAGTTAGCTTTCTGCAAAGCCAGAAAAGGATCACAGCGGAAAGTTCCCGATATATCCCCCACCTGTTTATTCATCATAAATTAATTATGAAAATAAACACTTATAAGTTTAGGAAGGAATTAAAAAAAAAAGACCTTTGTAGGACTAGATCCGAACCAGTGCCCCGAACAACCACAAAAACACCGCTCGATCGGAGCCCTCTCCCCGAGAATCGAGACCCGAAATCCATACCGCTGCCACCGTGAATCGCTGGCCAAACCAACCATGGCCGCGCCTCCTAACATTCTCCAAGACTAGATCCGAACTAGCGACCCGAACAACCACAAAAAAACCGCTCGATCGGAGCCCTCTCCCTGAGGATCGAGACCCAAAATCCATACCGCTGCCGCCGTGCCTCCACGATTGTCGTTGCCTCACTGCCGACCAATTAGCTGAATTAGGGGAAGACCCAGCAACCCCACGTGAACCAGCCGAGCCTCCTCGTGACTGCCCACGGTTGCTGTCGCCGGGTGCCGTTCTCCGAGCCACGCCGTGGCGACACCGAAGGGGAGTGGCGCTGTGCTGATATGCCAATTTCTGGTGTTGGAGAAGAAGGAAGGATGAAAAAGGAGAAACGGGGGTGCTGAACCAATCAAGAGCTAGGGCTTGCTGTTTATACCCCAGCCCTTTTTTCAAGAATTATAGATTGACCCCCAAAATATTATTTAACTCCCAGATTGCGAGAAACTTCAAGTTCAATCCTCTAATTTATGAGAAACCCCGATCCAGCCCTAAGAAACCTTATTAAACTTCAATTTAGTCTAGTCCTATTATTATTATTATTATTATTATTATTATTATTATTATTATTATTATTATTATTTAAGTTCCTAAATTATACATTTAATTAATATAGTGCATGTTTATTTATTAAAAAAATTAAGTTTAGAGAACTAGAAATAGAAAACTCCACCTAGTTACACTACTACAAAACTGGCTTTTCACGTCGGTTATTTTGACCATTTCACGTCGGTTTTTCAACCGACGTCTTAGCCACCGACGTGGAAAGTCACGTTGTTTTCTAAAAACCGATGTGGAATGGCACGTTGATTCATGACAAAACCGACGTGGATTGTCATGTCGGTTCTTGAAAAACCGACGTGGAATGTCACGTCGGTTCATGAAAAACCGACGTGGAATGTCACGTCGGGTCTCCAAAACCGACGTGACATTCCACGTCGGTGGCTAAGACGTCGGTTGAAAATCCGACGTGAAATTGCCAAAAAACTGACGTCGAATGTAGGACGTCGGTTTCTGTAAAACCGACGTTAAACATGTCTAACAACTGCAACAACAGTTTTTTTGGTGGGTTCATTTCAAAAATAAATTGTAAAAGCTGAAACTAAATCCCAAATTCACATCGAACATCCATTATCATATGTTGTAAAAGTCGAATACATCAAACAACCAACATCATTCATCATCATCATAGTTCTAAAGTCGAATAGATCAAACAAACAAACAACATCAATCCGTTGTTCGAATTCTCCACACCAAGTCAAAATAAACTCAAAGTGCACACATATTCTAGTTATCAAACAAACACGAGTATATAATTAAAATAACCTTACACAAGATTCATTTATTTTTAATTTCAAGAAAATATCTCGACCATTGAGCTTGAACTTCTTCGATACTCTCTTGAGAAAAAGATTCGCTCTCACCAAATATCTGCGATTAATTATATAATATTTTTAGCATATCAAAAAAATAATGAAACCAAGTCTATTAAGCAATAACTTAAAATAATTGTGATTTGTGATGACACAATAATTTTAATTAGGCTACTAGCATTAAAAGCTAACTTATTAAAAAATATATAAGCAATATATATTACCTTCTGCCAATCTTCCTTGATACCTACTCGAACAATGGTCAACATCCAGAGCATGACATAATACCCACTCTCCCAACCTTCGCGTTGTTTATTACACTGTAAGAGAATTAAAATTTAAATACCTACTTGGCTAATATAATGAATACACTAATTTAATGAATATTTAGAATCGTAATTACCTTGGGGTAAATCCAGTTAACAACTTGCTTGGATTTACTCGTGTGCTTACCATCCAACACTTTGAATGGTGTCACAACACTGTTTAAAAGAAATATAAGCGTGTTATGGGTTTAAATTTACAATACAAGTGAATGTGTCATAAATTAAAAGTGTACCTTTGTACTATTAATTTGATGTCGTTGTCGGGCTTACGGTGCTGTGAACAAAACCACACAGCAATCCCTTGTTTAGGTACAATAACAAGAAGTTGCCATTGTTGCCTGTATTTCGGAAACCATTATACAACAAATACAATAAATATCAAAAGAGATAAGCTAATTATATTATATTTAATGTCAAATCAAGTATCAAAATTAAATAATGGGATAACTATTCCACTTTTGTCCTAAGAATAGGTGACAAGATCAAGTTTGCAAACAAGAATAAAGGAGTACTTACTCATGGTGGTATCCTCCTAAGTATATCTGCTTTTCCGATTTCCGCATATGTTTAAGGATGTACAGCGTGGCTTCCTGTTTCTTATTGCCCATATTTTGTATGGATTGAGGATCAAAGAATCCGTACACATCATCATTCTTGTTCTCAACACTTACTGATTTCAAAAACCTAACAGATCCAAAATCATACAAGTAATTAATGTTGTCAAAGTTATACATATTCTTACTATTGTAGATATATCATTAATAAAGTGCCTACTCCTATCCTTAATAATCTATCTTATTTTGAGAAATTATTCAATAAAATTTCTGGCAAATTTCTGTAACACTATAAAATCGCCATATAAGTATATAATAATCTTATATATCTCATTGAGTAGTCAGTTTTATTTTTTAGGAATAAAATTAAAATCTACTTACATGATCCAGATTTGTACAATCGAGATGCTAAGACACGTTTTGCCTTGAACAATTCCTGAAACTTCGTTGTACTGGAGGTGCAATGGGACATCATTCTCGAAGCCAAAAATGTTAGCATCCCACGGAACCAAGAATGGATTATTATAAAGTGAAGGGACAATATTAACCAACTCAACTATGGGATTATCTACGCGTCGAGCCCGTTTATTTGATCGCTCAACCTAAAATAATAAACATGGAATTAATATTAATAAAACTACATATC
This sequence comes from Phtheirospermum japonicum, assembly GCA_014905375.1. Lineage (NCBI taxonomy): Eukaryota > Viridiplantae > Streptophyta > Magnoliopsida > Lamiales > Orobanchaceae > Phtheirospermum > Phtheirospermum japonicum. The sequence continues at coordinate 36,492 of BMAC01001360.1, forward strand.
ATACACTATTTTGATTTAGCACATAAAATAGAGGATTACCTCAGCTAACACAGGCTTCACAAGACATCTCGGCCATGCAATAAAACCACCTGGGGCCTGCCCCAGTAAGATTACCTCTTCACTAGGCACCGGGACAGGAGCATCAGCTTCTTTAACATCCTCAACCACCACTCTAACCAAATCATTTGACAAATGCATACCATGTAGAGTTGAACCCCCCTCATGAATTCTCCCAAGTGCCACAAGGCGGGGAGAGTGCTCGTCAACATATAACTCGCACCGCTAAGAGATACCGAAGTGAGATGAGTCCTTTGAAAGGTCAGGGTCAATACAACTCCCCTTTGTGCTGACACCACGATGTGCAGCTAACTCTACTGGAGGAGTCTGCTGGGATTCGTTATTTACCTGGCCGAACTGCTTCAACAAAAATAAGACGAAAAATATAAATATGAAAATCATCAAGATTTATAATTTGTGGTCCTTTGATTCATCTATTTGTTGTAGGGGTTTCACGTGTGTTTTTCTTATTCTTTGCATGAGTTGTTGTGAGGGAGCAGTAACACTGCCACCAAACGTGACGATTCCAGGAACTTTTACGTTTGGCGATTCGATAGTTGATCAGAGTAATAACAATGCATAAGATGATTGATGGTTGGTCTTTTAAATAGATTTGATTAGTAATATTTTAAAATAGATAATGCTGGCAGTGGTCAACTCTATGTAAAAAAAAAAAGAGAAAAATAATTAATTTCCAAAGGGAAACATTGAAATCATCAAGTCAAACCAATGTAAGAATTTTCAGTTTGAATAAGACCAAAACATTTCGTAACACGAGCATCCATACTCAAACTTACAGGTAGAGATGAAACAAAAGAAAAGTAACAGAAACATACTGCAGTAGGAAAATGTTGGGTTGCGCCAGCAAAAACAACGAATTTATCTGCTCTTGGCCTTAGCTCCCACTCATGAAGCAATTCAGGCAGTTCGTGAAGCACCTCGCATGAGGTGGGTGAGCCTGCAAATCGTAATCAGAAACAGGAAACTCAATGTTAGATAGCATAAAAGTACACTTATGTGCCAAATCACAAATCAAAACGGTTGAAAAACTAATCAATGTAGAAGACATCGTCCTATTAAACAAATCAAAATAGAACACTATATTATTCTCAATTATTCCATTACAATACAAATAGGTTTAAACTCGTAAAAATCTGACGATCCCTTAAGCAAAAGGTGCCAAACAGATACTATAAATTCGAAATCTATTCTCGATTCCCAAAAGAAGTTAATATCTGTTCACAGAACCCTAATTATTCGTCAAAGGATATCGGATTAAAGACAATATAAATAAATAATTTGGGAATTAGGGCACGCGTAAATAAGAAAGGAAAACCATACAAACAGTGAGTAGGAATGGCACAAAATCGAGAGCTCTTGGGATCCGGGGACGTTGTAAGTAAACTTTTCCTTTCCGTGTTTTCCCCTTTTCTTAAGAGTTGCGAACATTTTAATCACTACCTCCATCAATCGGTTGCAACCACCGCCGATGTTCATCGGAAGCGCTATGTTATTCAATATGGATTCTAACTTTCTTAGAATTTCATCAGAAATAAGCCGTCCGACTCTAAATCCCATTTCCTTTTTATTTATTTATTAAGAACAAACTGTAATACACATTGCGTATCAATTATTTCATCACAAGAGTGACAAATATGTCTGATTAAAAWATCCGGATGGTGAACATAGAAACACTCATCATCAAATTTCCTTTTTATTTTTTTATTTTTTTGTTCTAAATTCTTCACCCATTTTGATGAAATTAAACAAGCTAATTGACACCAGATAACTCACATCACACTGCGCCACAACACATTTAAATACAATCAAAATCTTCAGTTGTATTAATTCATTTACCGAAATTCAAGATTGGAAGATAATATCAATATCAATTAAAATGCACTTTTAGTGGTCACATTCATCTCAACATACTACATATTTTCAATCCAAATGCTTTCCTCTAGCAGCCAACATTTCACACCATTCATTCATGACCTAAAGTGCTTCCACAAATATAACAACCAACTCTTGAATTTCTTTAAAATAATTTAACATCATATTGTTATAATTAAATATTTCTTCCGACTTCTCACCGAAGAGAAATATACAACCATACCAACAAAAATGGTCAATTCAATAAATAGAACTTTACAAACTTTGTTTATCAATTGTATCAATTTCTTCTATCAAAACAATGATATTGACTATTGATATTGAAAAGATCGCACCTTAGAAAAATATAAATTTGTTAAATGAATGTCACTGACCTCTACACACACACAAAAGATCTTTCATTAACTCAGAAATATCAGAGGTAAAGTATATGTATACATTGTTATGTGAGAAGCTTATAACATTAGAGTTAAAAGGTACATGCACAACCAGAACGGCATAATGTACAACACCTATATTTCGGGATAAAATTAACCCAGGCCAGGGGTCTTGTTTAGGGTCCGGGATGATCGCGAGGCTTGGGATATGGCAAAGGCTGTTGCTTGGAGTGAGGATGAAAGAACCTAAGCGAAGGACTCATTGAGAGATTATRCAAAGCAGAAACCAATTACTACCCTCGATACAAARAAAATGCACAAACACTAACATTTACGGACTRGCAAAAGCATTTCACGTCTCGAGACACCTAAATTGCACAAACACTAACATTTTTTTTTATTTCTATATTTATGTATATACAATTGGGATAATTACACGCACACAAAAAAAAAAAGAAGAAGAAGAAAAGGCTAACTTACAAAATCATAAAAAATCCCCTGAGGTTACAATATTAAAATTACCCACTCTAAATGTAATATTTTATAAATGTGAAGGCGATCTTGAAATGATTTTCGTGACAAATATAGCTCTGCGTGATTGATTTTATTTACCAGACAAAAACATTATTATAATTCAGTTAAGCATCCACTCGCAAGCAAAGGTGGGTAAAACAAGAATTCAGGTTCCGGATTAGGCTTAGGCATCACATAATTTGCCTTAATTCACCAAAAACAGACTACAAACACACTAAAACCCTTAACAAGCAACTGATTCTAAAGTTAACTACATCATGAACACACTAAGGACTTAAAACAAATACATACTGAATCAATATTCATACTTCAGTTATTGGATCCAATATCGGCAGATGCGTTTCCAATCAATTGCTTGCTCAGAAAACTCTAATTTGGGCACCCAATTGCATTTAAGGACAAAACAAACTCATACACAGGTATCGCCGGAATAATCATGCATCGATAAGGGTATTCCTGCACTCTCCCATCGTCTAGTATTAATTTAGCCGTGGCTACAGAAGCCGACTCACAGGAACAGCAAATACCCATTTTGGCTTTTCTCTATCTTTTTTTTTTTAGTTTAATTTTTCGCTTTTTATGTTGAACAAATGGCGGGATGGGATAATTCCGATTTCATTGACAGTTTGAACGTCTAAATTGGAAGCTAGGTTAGAAATGATCAAATGCAAAGAAAAATTTATGTTTTGGCAGAATGCAACTTCATATTATCAATATTTTGTTTTCAAACTATTTTATAAGCTTAATTACCTTTGTCCTCCTGTCGCAATCAGTAAAGCGATCTCCCCCGGCCGTTGGGCCTTGAAAAGAATGTGCCTGAGCTTGACCTGCAAGGATCAGACCTCTACTGTAAGTTCAACTCTTCTAAAGGAACTATATATATTCTGTGATAATTTTTTGGAGTACATGCCAAAACAAAAATTGCCTCTTTCAATCATATGAATAGTCAATTTTGTAAAACCATACAATAAAATTGCAAAAAACTGGAGAGCTAGGCCAAAATATCAATCAAATTAAGACATTGATTGAATATCCCTCAATTCATTAATCAGTGAATAATTTTCTCAAATAATAATGAAATAATCGAACACTCATCAAATCCAAGCATTTCAACAAGAAACCCACCAGCTAGAACATAGAACACAACACGATTAAACACTCACCAGTCACAAAACGGTGGAGAAGAAGCGGGACGCTCCGATTTCGCCAATTTCAGGTGTTGGTTACATTTGCCCTAATTAGGGTTTTTATAAGGAATTCGATTAGGTCGAGAGCTGAGGGGTTGATGTTAGATATTATGGTGGCGGACGACGGAGAGATTTACAGGGTAAAAAATGACGGCGCGCGGGGCTAAGAATGGGATGGACGGAGGTCGGAAGCAAGGTTGTGCAAGCGGAGACTTACGGGGAGAGAGAAATACTGAAAAGTATATTGGGGACGATTAATAGCCTTATTTTATTATTTATTTTATTTAATGTTTTTTTAATACAATTTACCACGTCGGCTTTAAAAAACCCGACGAGCGAACTAGCATATCACGTCGGTTTTAAAAGACCCGACGAAAACGTATCGCATATCACGTCGGTTTATTCAGAAACCAACGTTGAATACAATCCACGTCGGTTTTCGTAAAATCGACGTTAATAAGCCGACGTGAAAAGCCAGTTTTGTAGTAGTGTTAGTTAATTTAAATTATTTTATTTTAATTTTTAAAATTCATTTAATAATTAGTTTTTATTAATTTCATTATAAGTTTTAATAGTTTATTAAACTTATTTTATGAATTTTAAATTTCATTTTATAAATTTTTATAGTTTTAATTTTCATTTTTTAGACTTATTAAATAATAATTTAGACTATAATTATATGTTTTTATGCATTATTTATATGATTATATAGTGTGTTTTTTTTATTTTTTATATGAATTTAAATTTTTTTATTTTAAGTTTTATTAAATAACTCTTTATAGTTTATTTATAGTTTTTTATATTTATTTTAACAATTTAATATTTTTATATGATTTTTTTGTTACTAAAAATATTGATGTGATATTTTTAAAATATAAATTAGTCAATTGTTGTTATTATCAAAGGACAAACTAAACAAATATTTAAAAGTAAATATTTAGAGAATTAAAATTATTTGTGTCGTTGAACACATAACAATCCTTTAGGGTTACTTAATAGCACGCAATTACAATGGGTTACTTTACGTAAAATTATCCTAATTATGAATTGTATATATTGATGGGGTCTCCTACATATAATAAAATAATATATCTCAAACTAAGTAGATTATGCATCAACTCACTTGATTAATGTATTTTACTAAAACCATTAAGTTATGGGTTCGACTATCTTGTAATATGTTTAATACACATGACATAAACAAATACAAAAATATAATAATGATAATAATAAATAATAAAGAAAATTTTTATTTATGAAATATAAAGTTTGATCCCCTCTGATATCAGTTTTACATTCTTTTTATTGTCAGATATTATGTTTCATATTTTTCAAAACTTAGAATATTCAGGGTTTTTTACAATATTTTCACTTATTTTATAATTATCATATTATTGTATATTTTGCAAGATTTTTTTGTTTTTATTGTATCGGTCATAATTTTCGATCGATTTATTCCATTGAAAAAATTACTAAATCTTACTTAAAGATTTTTAAAAGTTCACAAATATCTTATCTGGCCTTTGAATTTAGTAACCATAAAAGAATCTTCAAGAAATATATAATAAAGTTGAAAAAGTATATATAAACTATAAGGTAAGTTTGGAAAAATATAATTTATTTAATATAAATATAAGAAAACTAAATATATCTAAGTAGTTATTTGAGAAATCTGAAAACCTGAAACGGGAAAGAAAATGGATAAATTTTAATTGATATAAAATAACTTGAAATAATCATAAATTCAAATAAGTAAAATATAAGAACTTATAATTAAATTATAAATATTTGTGTAATAAATTCAAAAAATGAGAAACAAATAAAAAATAAAAATAGTATTATTATAATTTAAATATAAAAGTTATAAAAGAAGTTAAATTAAATTTTAAAATTGAGTTCTTGGAAGTTCTCTCTCTCTCTCTCTCTCTCTCTCTCTCTCTCTCTATATTATATATTATATATATATATATAATATATATATAATAAATCGGAAGAATGAGGCATAAAAGAGAAAAGAAACTGAAATTAATAACAAGACCTTGACATTTCTTCCTTAATCTCATTTTTTGATCTGACCTGGTCATTTGGGGTTAAACTCAAACAAAGTCATATATCTTGCCTAGGTTATATGTCACTTGGATAAGGACGTTTTTTAGTTTTTTTTTTAATATTGCATATATTCTACACTTTTCATATTTAGAAACCATTAATTAGAATTTATTTTAGTTAAATATATTCTTATCGATTTAAAATTAATTTAATTATTGAGTAATATTTATAACTTTGTGATTTTCTTCATTTTTATTTTCAATTTAAAACATATGAATAACTTTCTAGAATTAATTGTTGTATATTTACTTAATTTACTTTATAATAATAATAATCAATTTAGTATATAATTTTGTAACACACACACACACACACACACAATCAT
>BMAC01001360.1:59337-74312 GCA_014905375.1 Phtheirospermum japonicum
AAGATCCTAAGAACCTTGGTATGTTTGAACGCCACAAGATTTTGCTCACAAATCTTGATAAGTTCTTAATTGTTTGTTTAAACTCTACAAAAAAAGAATAAACTCACAATGATATGACTTGAAGTCTAAAGTGTTTATAAAATCTGAAAATTGTTGTCTTGAAACAAAGAAAACTCATACCCTTTTATAGGTAGAGAAAAGAAGAGTTTTGAAAGCTAAAATAATGGCTAATTAGATGGAAAGTCACAAATTAAATTCAAATAATCTCTTCATCTTTTTCTCTTAAATCCTTCCTCTTAAATCCGCCCATCCCCTCTCCTTGGAAGCTTCTAGGTTACCAACTTGGGCTTTATTGTATGGGCTGCACCCTTGGGCTGGTTATGTGGATTCAAGCTTGGAGTCTTGGTTCGAAAATTGGGCTTCATCATGGTTTGGTGCAAGCTCACTTATTTGGATCAAGTTCACAAATTTATCCCCATGAAAAGACTCTTGTTCTTGGTTCTTTGATTGGCCCGAAGGATGCTTGTTTTGGATTTCAACTAAAAATAGTTTCAATGCCTCTTTAAGTCTCTTTCCTTTAGCTCTCGTAATTGGTCCCTCTCGAAACCACCAAAGGATCTTCAATCTCGGGCTCATTCTCATCAGTAGTCGACTTTGAACATGAAGTTAAGGCACATATAAAACCCTATTCCGGCCATATTCATAAATTTTAGCCACTATAAATTCCGAATGAGCCAATCATAGCCAAATATCCATGCCTATAGCCATGAGTGTTGTTGAGACGACCCCTACAACCCATTAAAAGCGTGGGGTAGGAGTTCGTATTTTTATTGGTTATTTGAGTCTTGAAAATTTTTATTAGGAATTTATTATTTTGTAATTAAGGACCACCATCCGAAAAAAAATAAAAAAAAAAAAAGAAAAAAAATTAATACCCATAAAAAAGAATAAAAGGGGGATGATATAAAAAGAAAAATGAAAGATGGTGGATAGTGTTGATTAATTGCCTACGCGCTTGTAAAGGCTTGAGTTTAATTGTTAATTTTATGAAGCCTTATGTTTAGAAGGCAAAAGAGTTGTGATTAAGTGATTTGAGCTTTCAGTCGGTTTTACGGTTTGCGAGTTGGGAAATAGCCTATATTTAAAGGCTACGTTATGAGTGCTTAGTGAGGTTTTTATTTTTGTACGAGGTGAAGCAATTTGCTTCTTGATTAGATTAGGTTGGGTGAGTTATTTAGCCACACGACTTATATATTCCATACCCGTCCAAAAAGCCTTACATTACAACCCGCGAAGACCTTTTCTGATTCTTAGTTTGACAGCACACTTAATTTGCGATTGAAAAGAGATTGATTTTCTGATGCTTACTTATTGTGCATGTAATTGTATGATTTGAGTGTATACACGTCCCATGCAGAAAATACTTGAGTGCTTTTGAGCGTACTTATATATATTATCCTTCGTGAGGAAGCATGATTTTATTTTGAAGCGACAATGTAATAATGGTCAAGTGTTTGACGTTGCGTGGCTTGTACCTATATTTTCAAAATTACGTATGTAGCATAGCACGACTCTTTGCTTGAACTAATTTTCATTCTAGTTATACTTCGAAATTATCGTTTGTTCGAGGACAAACAAACCAATAAAGCGTGGGGTAGTTGATTAGAGTAGATTTGTCCTTATTTTTATTAGCTTTTTAGTTCGTTTTTATATTTGTTTTTGGTATAAGTTGGATGATTTAAGCATAATCCGTAATTTTTATAATTCCAGCTTATTTTACCGCATTTTGATCTTAATTGATGCAATTAGGTGATGTTTCGTTGTTTTTCACCTTACATCTAAGTAACCGGAAGAGTTTAGCACGTAAAAGACGAAGTTCGATGTTCGAGAATAGAAGAACAAGCTTTCCGGTGAAAACGAGTAGCAAACGATCGAGAAACGGAGACCGACGCTCAGTCGCGTCGACTGACGCGACCGTCGACGCACCATCGACGCGAGCCATGTCAGCGAGTCATGACCGCGTCAGTCGACGCTCTGTCGACGCAACGTCGATGCTACTTGCTGAAGCGTCGATGTCGACGCACCATTGTCGACGCAACGTCGACGCAACTTGCTGAAGCGTCGATGTCGACGCACCCCGTCGACGCACCTGCCCAGCCGACGCGCACACCTGCTGACCACACCTGCCGAGCGCTGCCGACCAAGTCTGCCGAGTCCTGCCGAGCGCCAGCACGCGTCAGTCGACGCTACGTTGACGCACCGTCGACGCGACGGCCCAAAATTCGGATTTTAGGGTTTCTTGCGCGCCAAGACTTGTTATATCTATATAAACCCTCATTATTTCGGGTTTTAGGGAGAGAGCCACCAAAGAGATGATATCCTAGGGTATTTTAGCGTACAACAACAATAATTCCACATCTTATAACAAGATTTGGAGACGAAGATCACGGATCGAAGAGCGACAAGTCCGAGACTTCAATTTTCGCATTCGGAACTCAATCTTCAACCAAGATCGACGTGCAAATCTGGAATAGCTGGAGCTTCTCATTGCTTTTAGTAGTTTCAATAAGTACTCTAAACTCTTAGTTAATTTCTTAGTTAATTACTTAGTTAATTTCGTTGTTAATACTAGACTAGTTTAATTAGCTTAATCGTTTTATGCTTGATATTGGATATTGGTTTAATTTAGTTTATTTATGCGAGTTGGATTATGCTTAGCTATTCGTTAATTTTAGATTCTTATGATTCATTGCTTAGTGGTAATTTATTATATTCATACTTTTAGATTCGTTGTTATTAGTTCTTAGTTCTTGAGTTCAAGTAGTTTAATTATCGCTCGTAGTTGATAATTTAGCTAGAATAATTAGTTTAAATAGATTTAGTTTAATTATTTCTTAAGTTATAATGATCAATTCAAAATCTTTTAAAACCCCAAATGTATATGTATTTTATTTTAGTTCGTAAATTGAGAAAAGCATCCAAAAGACCGAACAGTTGTTTCCTCGAGAGATACGACTCGAGTCAAACTCATCACCCTACAGTTACCTCGTACACTTGCGAGCAAACTGACGTGTTTTAAATTAATTTATTAAAAAGGGGTGCACAAAAGTTTGAGTCAAGGACCATTTGTGTTGTTAAAGTGGTTTGCCAATAGATTTTTTTTCAAATAAGATAGAAGTAAGTAATATGTGCTTGTTGATGAGTTCTCCATTATTTGTTCCATTACGTATTTATAGCAAGAAGAGACTATCGTATAAGTTTACAATCAATCAAAAATACCTTTTCCCAATCATGACTCTTGACAAGACCAAACAATCTGACTGAGTTTTCTAGGGTCCTAGAGTCATAGCTCATCGACAAGACCAAACAATATTGATTTTTAATAATTTGACTGAGCTTGATAGGGTCCCAGAGTCATATCTCATTGACAAGACTAAATAATTTTGCTTTTAAACAATCTGATTGAGCTTGCTAGGGTCCCAGAGTCGTAGCTCATCAATAAGACCAAACAATGTTGCTTTTTAATAATTTGGCTGCTTGTTAGGGTCCCAGAGTCATAGCTCATTAACAAGACCAAACAATATTCCGTTTTAATAACTTCCCCAATTTTGTAATATTTCTTCTGTAACTTAATGAAATTGTTTATTTGTATCGTCCAATTAGAGGGTGTGGTCCATCGGCCATGTGAAATCTACCACAAAACTTACATCAAAGCATATATTTCCTGCAAAAGTGTTTCTTATTAAAAGTAGTGTTTGGGGAATATATTACTTCTTACAACTAGAAGACACCAAAAGAAGAATATATTCTCTGTACATTGAATGCTCTAATGCTCTATTTAATCTTAGGTTCATTTCCATGAAAACTAAACTCTGTAACTATAAACTCATAATAAAATCCACTAAAAAAAGTTGAAAATGGCATCAGGTAAACCTCCTAAAATATTTCTAAACCTCAGTCACATTACTTCTACACAAAAACTTTGACCAAGGAAGTGGACAAAAATTTATTCAGGAACTCATGGAATAGTGTGTGATGGGAAATTTTCATAATGCGAAGCGTAACACAACTGCAATAAACATGACTATGGCCAATGTCAATATAGTTTTTAATACAAGGTTTGGTTTATCATATTGTGTAGCACGGATAAATTATCTTCATATGCGTTACCGAGTCTTTCGTTGGCTACTCGGTCAATGTGGTGTATCTTATGATCGAACTAGTAATCAAGTTCATCCAATGTAGAATCAAATACTCAGGGTTAGTTTAGTATGAGAAGTTTGCGAATTTTTAAAATTTTCACATGTGTTTTAGATAGTATGGTGTTCTATTGTACGCAACATGAGAAGTTGGCACTTGCATATAGGTTTAAAGGTGAGGCGGATTGTCATGCATTGTCGATCCTTTCCGTAAGACAGGAGAATATTAGGATGAAGTGGTGTATGTTATCCCTTAAACTCATATTCGGGTGTTGCGTTTATTTTCAAATAATGAGCACCAATCTTGTATCATGTTGGATTTCAGCAGCTTGTTTAATAAATTTGTGATTTAATGGTTTAATAAAAATAAGTAATTGATATGGATTTGTGCATGACTTCTTGGATGTATTTTAATTCATATTTATAGAAAGAATAGATTATTTGGTGAAACCTACCAGCGACATGACAACACAATAGCAAAACTTTATATATTTACTATTTTTATGCAATTCGTATTCAACAAACTTATAGACAAACAAGATAGCCTACAAAACTCCAACTGACAAGTCCCCTTACTTTGTATAATTTCGATGTAGTAAATATTAATTGGCACAACTGCATTTCATTAATATTGGGATGGACAGTAATTGTTAGTGTTCAGTGACATTGATTTACATGATAAGACAACACACTTCATCAAAATACTAGTTGTGATATTATTCAAGTGAATAGACAACACACGGACACAGTTTCTCACTTACTCATGCACTGGTTATAATAGCTTTGAGAGCTGTGTTCTTCTGGCCGGGGATGAAGATTATGGCAAGTGAGCTCGTTAGGACTTGTAGAAACTATTAGATGCACCCATCTTTCATTCACGTGCCTGCATAGGATATAATGGTAATGAGTGATCAATGATTTCTTAGCACTCTAAGAAATTGTCTCCGCAATAGTACGGAGTCGATTGTAGAGCGGTAAGTTTTCCCGAATCGTGTCTCTCGAGAATAGATATTATCGGCGGTCGGTGTTTTTACTTACTCTCTTGTTAATCGAAATTACACTAATCTGCTCCTAAGAAAGCATTAAGTCATTGAGTGGGTTTTGAGTTTTATGCTAAAGCTTGAATTTAAAAGGAGACTTTAATTAAAAATGATTCAAATGAAAATAATGAAAATGAGGGTTTAGAGTGTTCGGTTCGTCTCCACGATCAATCGGTTTTTGCCGAGCACTTAATCCATGATTTGGGGTTGTCAATCCCAAATTGTCGATCAAGTGTTGGGGTCGTCAATCCCAATTCTCAACAAGCTCCGACTAATGGCTCTAAACAAACTTAGACCCTAAACCCGTAATTACTAAACTAGTTGCATCAAATACGGATTAAAGCTGCCTTTTATCATTCTTAAACTCATAATTTGGGATTGTTGTAAACACAAGAGTTTTTGAAATTTCTCTCAGCTTTCCAATAATATAAGGTGGAGGCAAGTGGCACAAGTGGTTCTGGAGTTATTCTTGTATTACGACAACTGAGACATCCACCGAGCGAATGCAAGAGTTGACAATGAAAATGGCCACATTTCTCGTCATTTCCGGTCGATCCTCACACCAAAAATATGTTGTGGATTGGAAATGAGTTTCTCGGGTTTGAATCATCTTCTGACCTCGTCGTGGGTCCACTTTGACCAAAGTTGACCTTCAAAACAAAAACTAATAAAAAAACTAAGAAAATATAAGAAAAACTACTAAAAACAAAAGAAAACACTACAAAACCTAAAACTAACAAAATAGGCCAAAACAACTCCTAATACCCATAAATTCAATTAAATACATGCAAACGCAACACAAAAAGGTAACAAAAAAGTGTACAAAAAAGTACAAATCAACCACCCCACACTTAGAATGATTGCTTGTCCTCAAGCAATACTAATCTAGAATTACAAAACTACCCCCGGGTGATCCTAATCCAATGCACGAAAACCTAATTTGAGGCGTTGTATACTAAAATGCTCGTTAGCTCAGCTAAAAGAACGACAAAGATGTCTTGACAAAGAAATTTTAGATCGACTCCCGAAACCTAAAAGTACTAGGTAACCCTCCAAGTCGGTCCCCTCGTCCTTACCCCGGCTAAGGTCTATCCACGGTCGAACCATTAATCGGCTCCCTACTAGCCCCAATCATCTACATCTCTCTTTAACAATCAAAAACTAAAAATAAGGAAAAATAAGGAATGTGCACGAGTTGCACATTTATTACCTAATAACTTCAAGGATTTATAATGTATCCTTGTTTATTCGTCATCTTTTTTTTTTCTTTTTTTTTCCTTTTTTTTTCTTTTTTTTTTCTTTTTTTTGGTACCCAAGGAGATAAGGTTCTTAAGTTACAAGATATCTACAAAGAGAATTCAACGGCTCCGATCACTCGTTGCTACTAGCAACTAACATTGTTTTCGACCGAGCACGTGGAGCAATTGACGACTCCAAAATACAAAACAAAATCCTTATAGAGAGTGTTGGATGACGAGGCTAGTTGAGGCACTAGTTCTAAATGAGCACAAGGATAGCACGAAGCTAAAGCCGAACAAAGTCCCAACGAGTTAAGTAACCTAAGTCCACTACATCCGATTGACAATCTAAACTCACTAACCAAATCATCAAAACCGCGTCACTTCGACAAGGTTCCAAGCAAAAATAACACGCACGCTACTCAAATTATCACAAGCAAGCATGCAACAATTTAAAGACCTAAGGTGGACTCTAACCACCACCCCACACTTAAAACCTAACAATGTCCTCATTGAAAATTAAGCTAGAAAGCGGTAAAAAAGTGTAAGGGAAGAGAAAACGCCCCTATTTTTGAGCTTGTGATGATGCAGTCGTGCATAAGTCTCTCACCGGGAGGCGAGGCAAGCGATCTACAAAAAATGAACAAACGGGGGGTTGCAAAAACAAGATACGAATAAAAAGTTTTTTTTTCTTTTTTCTTTTTTACAAATTGGGTTACCTCCCAATAAGTGCTACTTTAACATCTATAGCTCGACGGTTTATACAATTGACGCTATCCGGGATCCAAGAAGAGGTGGCGATTGTGTCACGCCTTGGTGTTCTCGAGTAGACACACCGGGTGACAAAAATCACCAAGGTGGGCACGTCGGGCAAGCCGGTAGGTCAAAGCAACAAAAGAGCGGGCTTGCTTCGGGGGTCGGAAGAGGGAGTAGTCGACCACCCAAATGTGATCGTCCCAAAATGGGTCGACGTACTCCTTCGTCTCCCCGACCGTCATCTCTTCTCCCTCCCCCGCTCCCTCTTCCACCTCCACTTGTTCGAGTAGACAAACGGCGTCGAGTGGTGGTAAAAGAGGCTCGATCAACTCCACATCCTCCAAAACCGGCACAACTTCATCATCCTCACCAAAAGCAAGTAAGCTCGACAATCCAAGTGCCATTGGAGACCCCAAAAATAACCCCCCCTCACGTTCCTCTACAACTTCTTCACAAAACTCGAGAGGGGTAACGCCGACTTCCAGCCCCTTCTCCTCACCCACTAACTCTACCTCCTTGAAAACCTCTTTCAAAAGACCGTCAAAAATCGAATTGCCATCAACAAAGGTGGAATCCTCCACATCAAAGGTGGGCATCTCGTCAAAACAAGGTTATTTTAGCACGTCCACATCGTTGGCAATTTGCTCTATTTGAGTCTCCATGCGAGCAAGGCGCTCCATGAGCTCGGCTAAGAGAGACTCTAAGTCCGGGAGTTGGGTCATAGATGACTCTTGAAAAAGTGAGGTGTACGGGTCATCGTTCAGAGTATACGAACTCGAGGTGGGTAGGTCGTAAAAGTCGTAGCTCCAAGAATATGAATCATGAATTTGGGGAGCATACYAGTCAAAGCTCGGGTAAGAAGAAGGCGGGGCGAGTTGAGCATATGGATCGTCAAGATCCGGATCATAAAGACCACAAGTCGGTGCATATGGATCCATGCTCGGGTTATGGGGATGTGTAATCGGTAGAGAATATGAAGGGCTTGGGCCGGGATAATCAAAAGTTTGGGCCCATTCTCGACCGATCGAAGCATACGGGTCATCATATGTCGAGGGGACCTGGTAGCTCGGGGGAGTGGTGTACGGATTTGGATACTCGGGAGTTTGGATGTAAGAGTTTGGATAATTGGGAGTTTGGATATAAGGGTCGTCGTATGGCAAACTATCTCGATAGTTTTCCATACTCAGCCGAATCAATCAAGCGGCGGAGGCATCCTTTGATCGTCGTGAGTGTGAGCGAGCGGCATCGGGCTTCCCGAATGAGTACCTTGTAAACACAACACTCAACAAAGGATTACGAGTATCGAAAGTAAAATAAAAATCTAAATTAACTACCAACTAAGATAACAAGAGAAATAATTAAAAATACCATTATCCTTAATCTATCCCCGGCAACGGCGTCAAAATTTGATCGAAGATTTCTTAGCACTCTAAGAAATCGTCTCCGCAATAGTACGGAGTCGATTGTAGAGCGGTAAGTTTTCCCGAGTCGTGTCTCTCGAGGATAGAATTTATCGGCGGTCGGTGTTTTTACTTACTCTCTTTTTAATCAAAATTACACTAATCTACTCCTAAGAAAGCATTAAGTATTGAGTGGGTTTTGTGTTTTATGATAAAGCTTGAATTTAAAAGGAGACTTTAATTAAAAATGATTCAAATGAAAATAATGAAAATGAGGGTTTAGAGTGTTCGGTTCGTCTCCACGATCAATCGGTTTTTACCGAGCACTTAATCCACGATTCGGGGTTGTCAATCCCAAATTATCGATCAAGTGTTAGGGTCGTCAATCCCAATTCTCAACAAGCTCCGACTAATGGCTCTAAACGAACGTAGACCCTAAACCCGTAATTACTAAACTAGTTGCATCAAATACGGATTAAAACTTGCTTGAAAGTAATTAGTTGAAGTCTCGTTAGTCAAATATAATTAACAACCTTAAATAACTTAACAACTACTAAACTAAATAAGCTTGTAAAATTAAAAGAGAAAGACATGGAGGGAAATTAAAAGCATTTGAAATTGAAGAAAGTCAAAGGCTTTGAAATAGGACAAGACAATTTATCAAAAGAGGAAAGTTTCATAGTTCTTTCAAAACCCAAAAGCTTGCTTAACTAAAAGAGGTAAAAAGTTTGAAAGGAGCATTAATGGAGGTTGCAAGAACAAGGAAGAACAACAAGATAGAAAATTACCAAGAGGATTTAAAAGCAATGAACAACAAAACAACTAAAATCCAACAACAAACATTAAGCAATCTCAACAAAGCAAACACAACACAACAACATGAACAATTAATCAAGAACCAAGCATAATAATAAAAGGGGAGAAAACTACCAAATTGAATTGAACACCAAAACTTCAAGTTAGCTACAATTTTCAAAGGAATAAGAAAGATTCAACAACAAATGATCCACAAATGAAGAACAACTAAACCTAACTAAACTAACTACTTAAGCTAAACCAACCTACACTAAACTAGGGATTTATGAACTAGGGTTTAAAATTTGCAAGAGAAAAGCTTGGAAGAAATGGAGCCAAGCCCCAATTTCAACCAAGGAGGGGTGCTTTTTGTGGATAATGGGTGAGAATCATATATGGGTAGATAAGGGGCAAAACGGTCTTTTTTTTGCCAAAATCACACATTCTCAGCGTTTCAGTCGATCGACTGGAAGTGCAGTCTATCGACTGCTTCATCCTCGAACAGCCAAACTTTCTGCTGAGCAGTCAATCGACTGAAACTCAGTCGATCGACTAACAAATATACGAAATTAGCCAACAATGTCTTCATATGAAATTTAGACCTTTCTCTTGGCTTTGTCATTTAGAATTTCCCTACGAGAGTTATGGGCTCCGCACCAAAACCTGCCACATGCGAGACCACGGCGAACTGTCTCCACTCAAAGTTGCTTTTTATCATTCTTAAACTCATAATTTGGGATTGTTGCAAACACAAGAGCTTTAGAAGTTTCTCTCAGATTTCCAATGATATAAGGTGGAGGCAAGTGGCACAAGTGATTTTGGAGTTATGCTTGTATTACGACAACTGAGACATCCACCGAGCGAATGCAAGAGTTGACAATGAAAATGGCCACATTTCTCGTCATTTCCGATCGATCCTCACACCAAAAATATGTTGTGGATTGGCAATGAGTTTCTCGGGTTGGAACATCCGACTCCGTCGTGGGCCTACTTTGACCAAAGTTGACCTTCAAAACAAAAACTAATAAAAAAAACTAAGAAAATATAAGAAAAACTACTAAAAACAAAGAAAACACTACAAAACCTAAAACTAACAAAAATAGGCCAAAACAACTCCTAATACCCATAAATGCAAGCAAAATACATGCAAACGCAACACAAAAAGGTAACAAAAAAGTACGAATCAAAGAGCTCGCTCTGCCCATTCGCACAATGGGGGATTGATATTGTGGGAGCCTTTCCAAGAACACCTTGCAAGAAACTCCACTTGGTGGTCACGGTGGACTACTTTACAATGTAGGTGGAGGCCGAGGCTGTGATGGGCATTGGCGAACAGAACATCATCGACTTTACTTTTAATAGTATTTTTTGCAGGTATGGCATTCCACGGGTGCTGGTCTCAGACAATGGAACACAATTCAATGGGCACATGACCCAGGATTGGTGCAAAATAATGGGGATGAAACAACGATTTTCTTCTGTGGCACATCCCCAAGCTAACGGACAGGTTGAAGTCACTAATCGTATCATTGTGCAGGGAATCAAGTTGCGACTAGAGAAGGCAGGAGGACTTTGGCTTGACGAGCTCTCTTTCGTCTTATGGGTTTATCGAACAACACCGCGAACTACTATAGGTGAATCACCTTTTAGCCTAGTCTACGTTTTGGAGGATCATATCGGCGCAGAAATAGTTGGAGGATCATATCGGCGCAAAAATAGTTCTAGAAAGTATGTACTTTCCAAAATGCCTTTTTTACCCTTCTTGATTGGCAGACTTTCTACAAAGGGGAAGAAAAGGTGTTCTAGAAAATAAACTTTCTGTTCTAAAACGGTACCATCCCATGTTGATCCGCCACTTTCCAAAACGGTTTCGAAAATACCATTCTGGAAAGTATCACTTTCCAGAACGTCTTTTCTAAAAACCGTTCTGGAAAGTATCACTTTCCAGATCGTTATTTTATAAAATACCGATCTGGAAAGTTATACTTTTCAGAACGTCTTTTATAAAACCGTTCTGGAAAGTGTCACATATCAGAACGGTATTTTTGAATATATGTTCTAAAAAGTTTTACCTTTTAGAACATCATATTTAGTATACATTCTATTATAAACACTTTTATAACGTCTTTTCCCCAAAAAAAAGGTTCTGAAAATTTGAATCTTTATACCGCTTTCATCAAATGTAAAACATCAATACAATACTATTAAAAACACCAAATCCTCATTGAAATCATAAGTCACCAAATACAACTTCTCAATACGGTAGCACACATTCCTTTTGTAAAATAGAAACTAGCATAAAACATAACTCGATGAAGCTCAAGTAAAATATTTTTGCTATTCGCAGATGTACTCAGCAAATTGAACCCCATGTAACATATTTAGAGCAGAAAGAACCTCATCATACTAGCAGGGTTCCAATGTTTAAAAACATCTTCAAATGAGGATCACTCCTGATCTTGAGCATTAGGAACTCGTCCAGTTTTCGACGAGAAAAAAGCATATAACTCCTCATTGACCAGGGTAGACTATCCTGTACGTACAAGGAAAAATAAAAATGGTTAGACAAGAAAGCTAACAAAAAAGAGCGGATTACCTTTAGCACTAATTTAATAAAGCGACAGTTTTCCCATACACTCCTCACTTTGTCAAAATGTTGTATTGCACTAGTATGTGAGGTATGTTCTGATTTTTTGGAAAGGGTTCCAAGAAGCACTTTTAAAATCAGAACAACTTCATCATCTTTTAATACATCATCATCCACCCACTCGATGGTTATATCCTAACAAAAATATATGTTTATTTTTTTTGTTTGTTTAGTAAAACAGAATAAAAATTCTCAACTAAGGATATGTAGAATGTAGATCAACAAAAACAAAAGAAAACAACTACTTACATCAACAAATTCCTCAACCATAGATCGTTCTTTGACGTCATAAGATGACGTCGTAAAATCAGAATCAGGATTTGCGTTGTCAAAAGATGCCTCGTCGTCGTCGGTAAATTAAAAACTGGTAATAATTAATATAAAATAAAATTAAAAAACATATAATACCAAAACTGATATCTATAATAACAAAACTGGTAATATTAATATAAAATAAAATTAAAAAACATATAATGAATTAAACAGTTTAGTAGAGTAAGCTTATGAAAACACTATTTTTTAACAAAATTACTTACAAAGTTAGTTATACTCATTCTCAAATAATTTTATATCTTCAAATGATTTCATTTTATTTTATTTTTTACTAACTTTATGATTTATTGTAGAATTATATTTAGGTTTTTCATAACCACTTAATAGAATTTCCACATTTCCTATTTTTGAAATCTGATTTTCTGATTTTTGGAGAAGGTTTAATATTTATAAATATTTTCCATGCATTTATTTTAATTTTACATATAGTTTGTAATATTTAAATAACTAACTGATTTTAAAATTTGTTATGCTTTTACATATTTAAAAAAAGTATTTTTTTTATTTAAAATTTATAAAATATTTTTCCAATTTTTTTATTTTTATTATAAGACGTTATAAAAGTAATTTTGTTAAAAATAGTATCCATACGAATCTACATGTAAAACATATAAGTAGTAACATCAACAACCTGCCTACACAGTAGATACCACAAAGAGCAATAGTTGCACTTGATGGTAAGACTTAGTTGGTCATTGCTACATATTGCAACTGTAGTAACTAAAGGGCCCGTTTGTTACGGACAGATAAAATGGGGCCCGTTTGTTACGGACTGAAAAATGGCCAATCCAGGGCTGTCCAGAATGCCAACCGAGTCCAAAGCTATAAGTAAGAGATTATGATTTTTAATTAATTTTAGCTTATTAAGAAAATAAGCCCAAGAGAATAAGTAAATTCATACCTTTAAAAATCAATCCAGAATACCCATCCACATTGTTTGGTAAAAAGATCTCCCAACCAATACAACATCACTGCCACACAGCCCGACTTTTCAAAAAGCCCGAATTGTCGACCCCGTAGTGTGCTCGTGCCATTGCCATTTTCCAGCTCCGCCTTCGAATTTAAACCTATTAATTCCTTGTTCAAGTTTTTAGTAAAACTTGCCGCGTCCTGATATATATTTATATACATTTGAAACAAGATGTGTACATTACAATTTAGTGAAATAATAGAATTTTGAATTAATTTATCAAGAATTATGGCATATGCACAAATTAGCCACAAGAAGATTTATATACGTACTGACATGTGTATACATCCTTAAATCATCATCATCCATGTGGAGTTTGATGCCTAAACATACCGATTATTTACTTCTTTTTACTATTCACAAAGAAAGCCTATCAAGTTCTAGACACAAAAGTCGAGGATAATATGATTGATCAAAACCCAAAATGTTGTTCCAACATGAGGTCCTGATGAAAAATGCTGCAGACAGTGTTTTTAAGTTGATGAAGGATCATCATAGCTGAATGCTTAGCACGACGAAGTGAGTCAAACTGATAATGATTGTCCTGACAAAACTTCAAGAAAGATTGTCTATTGTTGAAGAGATCATTTTCCAAAAGGACGTCCTCGTCCTCCGTATCAGCAGCTACATCATTCACTGGAATCTGCAAAGATCAATGTCCAAACACAGCGAGAAAATGTTAGCATTTTAAAGTGTTGGCCAAGTTCAAGCTAGCTGGGACTGGTTTTGTTTTATATATATTAGTTTAAAAGAGAGAATTTGTACCTGATAGAGTTTGTGTTTTTCCCCATGGATACTAGTGTGTGTTCCCAGCCCACTGGAATTTCGCTCGAATACAAGGCATCTGAAATTCAGTTATTAGAATGATGTAGCTGAAGACCCATCCACATTGTTTGGTAAAAAGATCTTCCAAACACCAAATTCATCCTGTTAAAAATCCCAGTGATAACAGATCGCAAAGCAACATATAAATGAGAAATATATTACATATACTTGCTCCAACGAAACACATGAACATCAACAGAATCACAAAAGCCCACATCCTGTTAATTTGTAGAAGGAATTTAAGAATTAAACATTGACTTACCTGTTTGAATTCCAAGATTTTTACTCGACCTACAACCCTTATAAGGACCAATGCTCCAATTTCTAGTCGTACAACCTGCGAAACATGATAGAGAACGTTTGGAAAAAGCACAACTTGCTACAGTCAAAACCACACAATTTAATTCTCAGTTCGAACAGTCAAGAAACAAAACAACAACACAAAAGTCTCAAGTTTCTTTCAAACAAATCTCAAAACCCAAAACCAACCAATACAACATCACTGCCACACAGCCCGACTTTTCAAAAAGCCCGAACTGTCGACCCCGTAGGGTGCTCGTGCCATTGCCGTTTTCCAGATCCGCCTTCGACTTTAAACCTACCATCAATCCAGCCCTCGACTTAACCCATCGGCAGTAAAAATCACCACTACGGTTCGAACCGCCGGTTCACGGTTCCGAACCGCCGTTCGGTTTCGGCGCAAACCTCCAACCGGAACCGAACCGTCTATCGATGCCGACTTTGTCGGGTGTTTGTTGTTGAGATGGTTGTG
>BMAC01001360.1:76329-92834 GCA_014905375.1 Phtheirospermum japonicum
GAAACCGGACGGTTTGTGCCGGTTTGCAAACCGCCGGTTCACGGTTTGGTCCCGGTTCGGTTTTCACGGTTTTCACGGTTTTGTTTTTTTTTTTAAATTTTCACTCAGTCGATCGACTGAGGGGAGGTCGATCGACTGGCAGTCGATCGACTGACTGGCAGTCGATCGACTGCTTCGCCCAAAATTCCCAAACCCTCTGTCCTCCAGTCGATTTGGAGAGAACCAGTCGATCGACTGATTGACCAGTCGATCGACTGAAAATCCAGTCGATCGACTGACCAATCTAGTCGATCGACTGGTCAAATAAAATATATTCATATTCCCATATCCTCCTCCTTCTAGAAATTGGTAAGATGATGTACAATAGTTGCAAGTGACACGGTACCTCCTTTTTCGTTTTTTGCCATCTTCCGGTTGTGGCTCGTTTGCGGGTGGCGGGGATCTCGATTTTTTGAAAATGTTTCTTGAAAATGTCGGATTTTAACTCCGTTGTTGCCCGAGAACGAGTTCTTGGGTTTCTTGGAGGAGGACAATTCATCCTCCTCTTCAATGGGCGGCACGTCTTCACCGGCAAAGGCGGCGGCGGCTCGATAACATCGATCAATGTCGGTATCACTCCAATTTTCGTCAATTTCGATGCGATTGGGATTGTAGTCACCGACCGAAGGAGTGTTGCCTTGTGATAAGCCGATGGGATGGACATTGGCGTCGTCATCGAGTGCGATACTCTTCCCCTTATCGGAACGACGGGAACGAGAAAAACCTCCACGGCTTGACATTTTTTTAGAAGTTAATATTAATACAAAAAAATAAGAAAGAGTAGTAGTGGCTAAAGTAGTAGGATTATAAATTTAGGATTATAACTATAAATTACGAAATATATTTGGAATTATAATACTAAACTTAATTAAGTTTAGTTTGGAATTAGGAAGGCTTGATAATAATTAAAGAATCTTGAAAATCACAAAATTTGCAAAGAGGGCAATGTAGAATAGAGAGATTATAGAAGATGAGAGATTGGTGTGAGAGAAATAAGTTGGGAATGAGGAATATTTATAGGAGTGAAAAAATCAAAAAAAAAAAAAAAAAAAGCGGATAAACCGCCGGTTAACCGCCGGTTTTGGACCAAACCGGCCGGTTTAGGGTCGAACCGGCGGTTTGAATCAACGGTCACTTGATCTCGACCGTTGATCATCAACGGTCACAAGATCAAGACCGTTGATTTCAAACGGCTCGCTGACGACTCAGTCGATCGACTGAGGGGAAGTCGATCGACTGGCAGTCGATCGACTGACTGGCAGTCGATCGACTGAATTTTTTTATTTTTTTTAAACCGGCGGTTTGAACCGCCGGTTTACGGTTTGGGGTATGGAGAAACCGGAACCGGCCCGCCTTAACGGCGGTTGCGGTTCCGGTTCCGGTTTGAACCGTGGTCAACGGTTTCCGCAACCGTTGACCGCCGGTTCAAACCGGCGGTTCGTCCGGTTCGCCCGAACCGGTGGCCACGTCTAAGGCGGGCCATGGCCGTAGCTAATTTGGAGAGAGAGATAGAGTATTGGAGCAGGCAGGTTTTGGATTTTGGTTAAGACAAAGTAATAACCAAGTTGTGAAAATATTTCATTTATCAGCTCCATTTACCCACGCCGAAATTGTGGAAATATTTCAAATTGGTAAAGACTTTTCTAAATCGGTATAATTAAAAATACCGTTCTAAAATGTTTTTTTTTTTTTTTTTTTTTTGAGAAAGACATTCAAAAACGGTTTTTTAATACCGTTTTGGAATGATAAACATTACAGAACGGTATTAAAATTACTGTTCTGAAAAGTCTTTCACAAAAAAAGAATTACAATGCAGAACGGCTATTATAAATACCGTTTTAGATTGATTAATAAATCTAGAACAGTAATTTCAATACCGTTCTGGATTGTAATTTGTTTTTTTTAGATAGACTTTTCAAAACGGTAATTTCAATACAGTTCTAGAATGTTTGTCAATCCAAAACGGTAATTACAATATTTTTCTGAAAAGTATACTTTCCAGAACGATATTTTAATACCGTTCTGGATTGACGCCCATTCCAGAACTGTATTACAATTACCGTTCTAGAAAGTATACTTTCCAGAACGGTATTGTAAAATCGTTCTGCAAACTCGTAATTTCAGAACGGTATTTTAAAATACCGTTATAGAAAGTGCTATCGAGAACAGTTTTAAAAATACCCTTCTGGATTGACTTTTTTGTATGTTCTATAATGCAGTTTCTGTACTAGTGGATCCTTGCCTATAAAACTCACTCCATTGTTATGTTTTCAGCAATCAATTTCGAAATAAACAATATATTTTGAGCTTTTAAGCTTGTTTAGAAGATTTATCTTCTTGTATCTTGCTCTAAACTCTTTTGGTGCATTCCTAGGGTTGTGAGTTTTGAGGAGTGCCTTTTGATACCTCCTACTTCTCTTGAAATTCCCGGTATCATGGACTCATACTTTTTCGCACTTCTATCTTTATTTACTTCTATCATAAGCTAGCGCTTCTTGAGGTCAGTAATGGACTCATGCTTTTTCATACTTTTTAAAAACTTTGGGCTGTTGCTTATTTAGATCAGTGATGAATAAAGGGTTATTATGGAACTCTATGAGTTTTATGGTCTTTATGGATATGGGCATAGCTCGGCGCTTTTATTAGGTCGACAAATGATTTTATGGATATGGCAATGGATGGTTTTGTCTGAGAACATGTTTGATTTACATGTTTTTGCATATCCTTAAATGTATTTGACTTACATATTTTAAGGTGTTTGGAAGGGGGTATGTTTGATTTACATGTTCTCTTTCAGTTTTTGAGTTTGTTTGACTTACTTACTATTTTATTGTTTGATTTTATGTAACGAACATGTTTGAATTACATGTTCTTAACACTTATTTTTATGCGTATGTTGGATTTACATACCTTTTGATGTGGTGAGCATGTTTGATTTACATGCTCTTTTCGAGCTATAAGCATTTAATTCTGGTTGATTTATTTTTTATGTGTAAAGCTAGTTTATTTGATATTGAGGATCTTCCATGGGATATATGTGGCTTATCATGAATGGTTATTGGTTTATTTTTTATCATATCATAGGGATTGGGGGGACTTAATGTTCTGAGGAAAAACTGGTTGCATTAACTTGGGAGACTAGTAGTTTCTTAGTTACTTCTGGTTTTGCTTTCCCTAGTTTGATGCGATCTGATCGATTTCTGATCCACATTGTTTATGATCTAACATGGTTCCATATACATGGTGTTTTTCTATCTTTCTTATTTGAGATTGGTGCATGAGTGGCATCAAAAGATGCAAGGTTCATTTCATGGTATCATGAAACGAATACAAGTTCATAATTAAAGGGGGGAAATTCAGCAATGGTAAGTCATAAAACATAACAAGTTAGTTCACACATGGCAAAGTAATTCTTGAAGGAGCAGGGATAATATTACAAGGAAATCTCAAGAATTACAAAGGGGTACAATCGGAGACTAACTCATCAAGTGAGGCGTCAAGCTCGTTAGCGAGTCCAGCTCTGAGGATTGCCTCACCCATGTAAGTGGACCACCAATCAGCATGAAGGGGCTGATTCTCATCGTCATGCCAAGAATTGAAGGCAGAGAGATCTTCTTGTAACTTGGACACGTCTAATTGGAAGTTGACTTCTGCCGTTGCGAGCTGGGCCTTGACTCGCTCGATGGTGATATTGAACCACGCTTTAGCTCCTCTCCCCACCTTCTTTAAGAAGGTCGTCGTATGTTTGTAAGTATCAATTAAGTGGGTCCTGTATGTTTCCATGAATTTTTTGCCCACTTCTCTTCTAAAAAACATGCGATGACCCTCAGCTATCCATTTAACTCTCCCTTCAGCCACCTCTTCATCTTTTCCTTCGGCTCTCCCCTCGGTAATCCCTTGCTGAAGAGCTATGTGATTTCCTTCCTGCATTTGCCTATCTCTGTCTTGCAGGAGCCCTTCCAACTCCATTAGCCGTCCTCCTAATCGAGTGGCCTCCGCTCTTAAAGCTTCCAGCTGGCTGTTGGCGATGTTCAGCTCTTCTCTCTGGGTTGCTAGTTGGCGACGAGCCTCATCCAGTTCTCCTTGAGTTAAGTATAATTGCTTTGTTTGTTTTTCAGTCTAAACCGTCACTCGTCCTCAGGGGTTGTGGATAGCAAGTGACTTGATACGGAGGCCATCCAAGGTTGAAGCTACATTATGAAAAAAAGTATAAGTATGGTATACGTTAAAGTATCGAGAGATATGGTATCTTATATATGATAAGAGTTTAAGTGAGGGAAAATCAATGCCGCAGAGCAAATCAAAGCCCAAGTCGCGGTAGTAACCAACATCCCTTTCAATCAAGATGTAGAGAGCATCATCAACGATCTTCCTCCTTTCACCTTTTGGAAAGGTGACATAAATAACCCCCGACAGCCAAATGGTGGACATCCTGCAAGAGCATAGCAATTCTGAAAGCTGGCCTTGTCAATGAACTAGAAGCTCCACTTGACGACCTGGTGCCCATGTAATCTCAAACATTTTTTATTTTATTTTATTATGTAATCATGTATGAACAATCTTACTCTTATTGTCAAATTTTATCATGTATCACCTGCCATAACAAATCATTCAAAAACAAAAACAATCCAAATCTGAACCATGTAAGTCAATGACAGTAACCCTCCAAAACCAGAATCCTTCCAATCCCCCAAATTATTGTAAACAGAGCAGAAACAACCTACTACCAAAGCTCTCATACCATAACTCCAAACATTCATAAGTCGCACAAAGCAATACATAACCTCATCCAATTTACAAGAACATGTAAATCAAATATGTTTATACTTTAGAAGAAGAGATATGTAATTCAAGCATATCTCCTTCCCAGGATATATCAATCAAACATATCTAGAAATGCATATAAATCAAGCATAAAAAATCAATTAAGACCTAATCAATTCACACAAGATCAAGTAAGGCATGAAAAACCAAAACCAAGCATATTTCACACAAAAAAAAGTTGGGACAAAACATGTAAGTCAAACATGTATTCCCCAGAATACCCCCAAACATGTAAACCAAACATGCCGAAAGACATCTCAGAATATGTAAATCAAACATATTCAAAGAATCAGTAAGAACATACAAGTCAAATATGTTCCTACGCATAAGTAAAACATGTAAACTTGCACAAACCACAATGATTAGGAAAAATATGTAATTCAAACATATCTTTCCAAGAAACGACCTCAAATATGTAAATCAAACATATTCAAAGTCATGAAAGAACATGTAAGTCAAACATGCCCTCCCACCAAACAGTTTATTCCCATATCTATAAAACCATAAGAATGTCGTAAAGTGATCCAAAGTTTTCATTATTCATTATAAATAGGTGCTCGCCCATAAGGGTTCGAGAAAATCCTTCACCGACCTGTAGTAGCGTTGGCCCATAACAAGAATAAATAATGCGAAAGTACGAGCCCGCTATCCATAAAGCTAGGCATAATACTTTTTCAAGTGATGGATACCTTGATAAATTTAAACAGCCCAATCCAATTTGGATCCAGCTTCCTGGTATTGTATATTGCATCAGCTCGCTTCCATACTAGGTCTCTGACCTGGAAGTACCAACGTTTAACACGTTTATTAAAAGCTGCCTAATTTTGCTGCTTATATCGTTCCACCCGCATGTTTTGCATGTAATTTGTTGTGTTTTCCCTAGTATTTTTAGTTAGAGTTTAACATTATTTTTAGTCATTTTGAGTCGTTTATTCTAGTTCTTAGGTCATTTTCTTTTTTATTTTCTTTTTGACTTAAAGTGTACGAATTGTGAGGTGTTTGTGCTATTTTTGGGCTTTTAAGTTCGAATTATTGTTTTGTAGGTGGCTAAAAGGGTTATATTCACTCGGCAGACGTTTTAGACCAGAAAACGAGAAATTCGAGCCGAAAGCAGCCCGGATCGACTGAAACGCTGCTCGATCGAAGTTGATCGACTAACTCCCAAGGATCGACTAAAAGCACCGAAATCGAATGCGAAACAGTAGCTTCTCCCATTTTGGCAAGGTAGTCGAACGACTGCTCCCTATCGATCGACTGGCAGTCGATAGACTGCATCCTATTCGATCAACAAGCAGTTGAATCGACACACTTCCAGTCGATCGACTGCGGCACTGAGACTTCGGGAATTTTGAGCATTTTTTAAGGTTTTGCCCCTACAAACAACTATATAAAGCCCACACCTTGCAACATTGAAGGATCACCCCCTTCCCAACCCTAACTTGGGTTTGGGTATCAAACTTCAATCAAGCTCTTGGATAATCTTCTCTCTTAGGTTATAGATTCAATTTCAAACTTTGATGTAATTTCTTTTCCTAGTTTTAGATTTACTTTCATTCTTGGCCTTGGGTTTATAAGCCTAAGGAGAATCCAAATACTCCTTTGGATTGTTACTTTGATTGCAATTACATTCAAGCTTTGTTTCATTTCTTAATTCAAGTAAGTTTCCTTTCAATTTCATATTTTATGCTTTGTTTCCATGCTTTGTTCTTCATTTCCATGCTTGTTCTTAATGTTATGCTTTTTTCCTTAGCACCTTGATTTCTTGTTAGGTCTTAAGAATTGGATATGGAATCTAGATGAGTGACACATCTAGATCATATATCGAGTCTTAGATCGTATTGATTTCAAGTTTTTCTTATGCTTTATTTGCATTTTTATTTTCATGCATAGTTTTAGGTTAAATCTTAGATCTAGGTTTTGTTGCTTGTTATTTTCCTTAAAGTTTTGAACTTTCTTATCAATTTCCATTGCTCTTTCCATTCATACTTTCAATTTATGTTAATTTGCATTATTTAGGATTTTATGCATAGTTGTACCTTGTTCTTGCATGCTTGTACTTTGTGAAACATTGCATTTTCTTGCTTATTTTCATTATTGCTTTGCATTTCCATATTGAAGCATCCGAAGTGGCATCCGACCAACATGCAATTTCAATTCCTAGTGTAGTTTAGATAGTTTATTTGCTTTATTTTCATTTTCCTTTTATTATCCAAGCTTGAAACACATTGAATCCTTCAATTGAATCGATCTCCGATAATACCAAGCTATGAACCCGTTGATACTTTCAACACCACTAAAACTATTCTAACAAAATGGCCCCGTTACAACTCGGCTTGGTTAAGGCTTTCGATTTGGTTATAGTTTCATTGTGTTTTTAGCTTCTTTGTTATTTGACATTTTTGTTTAGTATGCAAGGTTCTTATAGCTATGGTGGATATATTCCCGACATGGGAGGGCATGGTGCAAACCATGTCGGGATTGGAACAATGTATAATGGAGTTGGAAACGTGGGAGGGCATGGTACAAACCACGTTGCCAATGACGGTTTTGGTTATGGGCAACCCGGCATGAGATGGCATGGTGCAAACCATGTCGGGTTTGATAGTTTCTCGAGCGTGAATGGTTCCTCGGGTGGTTATGGATCTCTAAATTCCTATCCGAACGTGCAAGCTCTAAATTCCTATCCGAACGTGCAAGTCCCGACTTCCGGCTCGTATGGCTATGGTGCTACACAAAATTATCCGAATATGCCGAGCCCGAATCCCGACCCATATGGAACCTCACCCGGTTACAATTTCACTCCTATGCCGATGACTCCGAGTGGACATGTGGGTGGTGGATATCCGAGTCCCGGCCCATATGGCGATTCTCATCCTCCCAACTTCAATCAAGCCCTGGTTGGTGCCGCTACTAATGCCCAAGATCTCGATGCTTATGCGTACTTTGGAGGTTTATGCTCCGATGCACCCCCCGTCTGCACTATGAGAGATTTCAACAAACTATTTTTGGGGACTTTTCATCCTCCCGAGCCAAAATCTTCACAAGCGACGTATACTAAGGCAAGCATGGCTTATTCCCCTAAGGATCTCGTGGCTTACGAGTTGTTTGGAGGGCCGAGCTCCATTGTTGCAAGTGGCCCTCCCATTCGCATGATGAGAGATGTTAGCCGACCATTTGTGGGGACGGCTTACGATGTCAATCTTACCCCGGTTTGTGGCTCCCCTAGTGCTCCAAAGTCCGATCCGTATGAGTTGTTTGGAGGTGCGAGCTACATTTTCCAAAGTGGCCCTCCCGAGCGAACATCTTCTCGAGCAATATATTCAAATGTTATTTAAGCGAGTGAGGTTTCATCTTCTCGGGAGCTTGATTTGATAAAGAAGATAGCGGCTATGAAGGCTCGACTTGCTACGTTATCTAACCCATGCCTGTCGCCGACTCTTCCTCCTCTTGCAACTCCTCACATGGGCCTATTTTGTCCGGCTACTCCGATCACGATCCTCGATAAGTGTGGGGTAGTTGACAATACGGTCGTCTCTCCGTTGGAAGTTAATGTGCTTTCAAATCCGAGTGTTCTTCCTCCTCTTGATTCCACCCCCGTGGACCTCACTTTTCCTTCTCTTTCTAAAGATTCTATTATTGATCGGATATATATAGACATGATAGAAGGTATAGTCGAGCGAGCTTATATGGAGGAAAAGACCAATGAGGAGTTGGTTGGCCCGAACGTCGATATTGAGGGATTTAGAGAGGATGAGCCCCTTGTTCTCAATGATGAGTCCGTTGTGCCTCTACGTGCCCAAGACTTATTTGACGAAGATTGTTTTCGGGTCATTGAGGGAAACGATGACTTTTTAGAGGGGGAGGTGGGGGTTATTGATGGTAAGATTGAAAAAATTATCAATTATCTTGAGGAGGATGAGGAGAGCAAGTCAATCACCATCCTTGCAAATTCGCATCGAGAGGTAAAGGAACAAGGGTCGATTGAAGAGTTTACAATTCTTAAGGGTGCTATTGATTAGATACCGAGAGTGGTTGAGGGAGTTAGCCATTTGAATTTGAGTCTTGGAGATATGATGAGAGCCGGGATGTGGAGGTTGTTGTTGGAGGGCTTGATGTACGTTATTTCTAAAAGCGAGTGGGTGAAGCCCTTGACTTGGTGCCCAAGATGAGCGGCTTGATAGCTCTTAAGGATAAAGAAGGAAGGTTTTTGTCCACGAGGGCTTCAACGGGTTGGAGGTTGTTGATCGAGTTTAAGAAGTTTCATGAGTTCACAAAGAAAGATCGTTTCCCTCCCCCGTTGATCGATCAAAAGTTGAACAAGCTAGCCGGCAACTATTCTTTTTGTTTTCTCGACGAGTCATCGGGGCACTTGAAAACCTCCATTCCACCCGAGGACCTAGCCGAGACGAGTCTCATTTACCCATTTGGAACGTTTTATTTTTGGCGGATCTTATCTGAGATATGCAATATGCTAAGGACGTTCCAAAGAGTGGATCCTCCCAACAAGGAGGATATGATTTTGGTGGACCCTCCCGTTATCTTTCCACCTTGATCAAAAGGGAGTACATCGAGCTAAAGACGTTAAACAAGCGCTACATGGGAGGTGACCCATGAATTTTCTAACCTTTTCTTATTTTCTTATTTTATTTAATTTCTCTCATTTCTTCTTTCGATTTTGTGTATATCCTTTATTTATGTTAGCTAATGTTTTTTGGGTTTGTGTAGGTGCGATCTTGGAAGTTTAGGAAGGAAGGGGATCAAAAACGCGAATCAACTGCACTGTTGCAGTCGATCGACTGCCTCCAATCAAATCGACTGGTTAGCAGTCGATTGACTGACAAATCGACTGCAACATCCCCGAATCAACTGGAGGACAGTAGCTCAAGGTCCTCAAGGCTCAGTCGATCGACTAACATACAGTCGATCGACTGCCCAGTCGATCGACTGCCCCACTTGCGCAGACCGGGCAGAATGCTTATAAAAGCTCGTCGATCTCACCCTCCAACCCCATTTCGACTGCACCGAAGAAAAAAATTTGAAAAAAAAATAAGAAATAAAAAAAGAAACAAAAAGAGAAGTAGAGAAGAGAGAAGTCGATCGACCGATCCTTTACGCGAGAATTCTTCTTTCCCTTTCCGTCTTTAACACGAGCAATTTGGGTTCTTTTTACACTTTGGCTTTCGATTCCTAAGCCGAGCAATTTCTTGAGGTAATTTGCTAGAACCAACCTCTTGAATTGTTGTTTGGTTGTTTGGTTGAGATTTGGGGTGGATTTGGGTTCTAACTTTTCATAATTCCTTATTCAAAAACCACGCCCACCAAGTGTTCGAGAAAATGCCTCAATGAACATCTTTGTTTGAAACTCCCATTTTTCTTCCATTTTCTTTGTTCTTTGAGATTCCCGAAACCCGTTAACACAATCCTCGTTTACTCTCGTCCAATTTCAAACAGTTCCAATGGTCGACTATATCGACGGCGATGCCCCCTATCCCAACCTTGACGGCAACTACGCCGCCCCCTTTCCTATTTACTCGGAGCTCGAGGGGGAACTATTTGAAAACCTCTCCCAACAGAACCTCGTCATTCCATGTTATGTCACCCTCGAGCGCCTCGACGAGTGGGTGGAAAATGGGGACCATCAAGGGTTCGGGACACGGGTGCTCAACTTCATTGATGTGTTGGACGCCCGATATTTTGCATCTCTCCGGGCACCGGGCTACCGTGAGTTAATGCTCGAGTTTTTCACCACTTACCGGGTCAGCAAGTGCTCGGAATTCAAGGTTCGTCTCGGAGGAAGGGAGTATCAGATCACCCAAGAGGTGCTCCAAGCGGTCCTTGGGTTTAATTGCGAGGAATTATTGGACGAGCGGCCAAGGGAGTTTGCCCCGATGCAATTTTGGGCATCGATTACGGACGGGCAAGGCACCTCTCGATATCAAGCCTCGACAATCACCGGCTTGGCACTATTGGACGTGTACAAGTTTTTCGCTCACGTCGTGATGGGCAAGCACGAGAGCACCAACCTCACCCAACACGAGGTCTACATGCTTTGGTGTTTGGTCAATGGGCATCAACTTCCGTTCTATCCATTCATCTGTGCCGGAATTCGTGGAATTACGAAGACGAGAGGCGGGAGTGTAGCCCGGGTCCGAATGGGGATGATGATTACTTTGATAACCCGTCATTTCGAGTTCAACCTGGAGGCGGCTCATATGACGAGGATCGAGCCGATTGAGTTGGGGTGGAAATTTCTGAAGTCCCGAGGAACCCCCAACGGCCCCGCCGCTGTAGTCAAGAACGAGAGGAGGAGGACGAGTTGAA
Organism: Phtheirospermum japonicum; assembly: GCA_014905375.1. Classification (NCBI taxonomy): domain Eukaryota; kingdom Viridiplantae; phylum Streptophyta; class Magnoliopsida; order Lamiales; family Orobanchaceae; genus Phtheirospermum; species Phtheirospermum japonicum. The sequence continues at coordinate 87,514 of BMAC01001360.1, forward strand.
TCGGCAGCACGATGAGGGAGCCGAGGCCGACGAAGCCCCGAACACCGGTTCGGGCATGCATTTCGGCGCAAGCACGAGCCATGCGGCAATCCCGCAATACGGAGGCCCGAGCACCGGCCCGGGTCCCGACATAGGTTGGCATGAGTTCTAAAGCCAAGTGTTTGAGCATTTTGATCGGCTCGACACAGGGCAAGCAAGGGCCGACCAAGCACACCGTGCCCTCCATAGCCGCCTCTTGTTGATCGAGAGTCGTATGCGTCGAGATGAGGAGGAAGACGACGAGGAATATGACAAGAACGAGGAAGAAGAGGAGAACAAAGAAGACGAGGAAGAAGAAGAAGCGACCGAGGAAGAAGAAGAGGAGGAGGAAGCGAACCTCCAACCCCGACATTGGAGACGTCATTGATTTCCTTATCCCTTTTGTATTTATTTGGTTGTTTTGATTTCATAAGACTTGCACTTTGTTTTGGTTTGTGTTATTTTGATTCGATGGTTTTCTTTTATTTCTCATCTATCTCTTGAAAAATCCAAAAACATTTGAAAATCTAAAAATAAAAAAAAATTTATTATTTTATCTTTTGGTTTTACTTTATCATGATTTATGTGCATATTTCTTGAGTTTTAATTTCGTGTGATTTTCTTGTATATATCTCGTTCTTGACTCCAACCTTGGGCAAATTGATGGATTGGTAGCGTTCATGAAGTCGGGTGATGCTACCCATGCTCGGGTATTACTTGGATTGCTTGATTTTTAGGTTTACCCCACTGAGCTCGACCCAAACTCGCTCGGTTGAGGGAGTTTCTATTCATTCCCCTTTTACTTGATTTTCATTAAAATGCAATGAGGGCATTGCATGGTTTAAGTGTGGGGTGAGTAGGTGGTTAGGGTTCGGGTTTTTATCAAGCACGTTTTGTTGTTCTTAACTCGAGCCTTGGCGAAGTGATGCATTCTTGGCGAAGTGACGCTTACTATTTACGCATTTATATTGTTGAGTCGATTTTTGTGTCTTTTGAGTCTTTATTACATTGTCGAACAACTCCACGTACTTGGAAGTTTGAATAGTTTACTTGTCGGGTTTTTGCATGTTTATGGCCTCTTGTGTAAGGAGTTGAATTTTTGTGCTTCGTCCAAACCCGCCTATATATATATATATAATCAATATTTTCTCGTGAAAAGATTGCAAAGCTCTAAAAGCTCTTTTAATTTCGCTCCCAAATTCGGTGCAAACTAGTTTGTAGCCTTGTGTGATTTATCGGCTTGCTTGCATTTTTACGGAAATTGCATTGAGGAGGTTTGACTTTGCTCGTACATGATTGAATTCGAAAATGACCTCGAGGCACATATATCACCTTTGTTCCAGCCATATTCATATATTTAAGCTACTTTAAAAATCCCAAACGAGCCCCCTTGAGCCTATATCCAATTTCTTGTTAGCCGAACTCGATTTTAGCTCTTGTATCTTCGTAAGTTGTGAAGTGGAAGAGTTTATGGTTAGTTGACGAGAGATGTGTGGGAAATATTTTGTGGGTATGTGGGTTTTGAGTTTCTTATAAAAAAAATAATAAAAAAAATAAAAAAAAAAATGAAATGACATAATAATCACGAAAAGTGATAAAAGTGTACGTTCATGTGCAAAGCCTAATTTAAAGGCTAAGTTTAGTGAAAAGAAGAAAATTCAAAAGCTTCTAAGTGTTGTGAAATAAAAATTCGAAAAAGCATGTGAGAATACGAAAGGGTTTCAAATACGGATTTGGTGAATTGGAAGGGTGAAGCGATCATAAGCTTCGGGTTTTAGAAATTAGGATTTTTGTGTGTTATTGATCACGTTTGATCGTGTGTTAGCCACTATATCCAAATATTTCATACCTTACCAAAGAACCAACATTACAACCCATAACAAAGACCTCTTTCGATTCTTATTTGGTCATGTACTATGAGCAATTTTGAGCGTCCGATTTGTGAAATCTTAACGAGTGCATGCGTTGTCCGATTCCAGCGTAAACACGTCCTATATACTAAACACTTGAGCGAATTGAGCGAACACCCTCAAAATTCCATTTTTGAGGAAGTCATCGGTTTGGCTTGCATCTGAGAAAGAGTAATACGAGCAATGCTTGACGATAGCGAGTCTATGTTGATACTTCCATCATAATTAAATAAGGATAATCACAAGGATTTTTCTCTTTACATAATGTTCATTGCATGTACACTCTTGATTCTTTTCGTTGTTCGAGGACGAACAAACCGATAAGTGTGGGGTAGTTATTTTGCATGTAATTGTTGTATTTTTCCTAGTATTTTTAGTTAGAGTTTAGCATTGTTTTTAGTCGTTTTGAGTCGTTTATTCTAGTTCTTAGGTCATTTTCTTATTTATTTTCTTTTTGACTTAAAGTGTACGAATTGTGAGGTGTTTTTGCTATTTTTGGGCTTTTAAGTTCGAATTATTGTTTGTAGGTGGCTAGAAGGGTTATATTCACTCGGCGGACGTTTTGGACCAGAAAATGAGAAATTCGAGCCAAAAGCAGCCCGGATCAACTGAAACGCTGCTCGATCGAAGTCGATCGACTGACTCCCAAGGATCGACTGAAAGCCCTGAAATCGACTGCGAAATAGTAGCTTCTCCCATTTTGGCAAGGCAGTCGAACGACTGCTCCCTATCGATCGACTGCGGCGCTGAGACTTCAGGAATTTTGAGCATTTTTTACAGTTTTGCCCCTACAAACAACTATATAAAGCCCACACCTTACAACATTGAAGGATCACCCCCTTCCCAACCCTAACTTGGGTTTGGGGATCAAATTTCAATCAAGCTCTTGGATAATCTTCTCTCTTAGGTTTTAGATTCAATTTGAAGCTTTGATGTAATTTCTTTTCCTAGTTTTAGATTTACTTTCATGCTTGGCATTGGGTTTGTAAGCCTAAGATGAATCCAAATACTCCTTTGGATTGTTACTTTGATTTCAATTACATTCAAGCTTTGTTTCATTTCTTAATTCAAGTAAGTTTTCTTTCAATTTCATGTTTTATGCTTTATTTCCATGGTTTGTTCTTCATTTTCATGCTTGTTCTTCATGTTATGCTTTTTGCCTTAGCACCTTGATTTCTTGTTAGTGTTGGGAATCGAGAGTACCGTCACGCAGCGGAAAATAAAAATTTTTAAATTAAATTAATTTGAATCGAATTCAAATTGACGACGGTCCAATTTTGCAATCAATTAATTCAAACAATGTTTTTATTTCCTTTAATAAATAGAAATAATTCGGTTTTCGTAAAATCGAACGAGCATGTTACGTTTCCATAAATTATAAATATATAACAATTATATATTTATATATTAATATATTAAACTTATATATAACAATTATATATATTTTAATATATTAATCATATATTTAATTATATATTATATATATACATATATCATATATATATATATATATAATAATTGAATAAACAAAATGCATTAAATATTATATTAACTAATTAATCTACACATGCATATAAACAGTTTAATACACCATGCATGCAATTTATTAGCTATATATACGTAAAAACAACATGCACATACACACAGCATCATATATGCACATGTATAACAGGCTGCACACACATATCTACATATTAACTATCATATATATATTTGTTTTCAAAGATCAGAATGTACAGCATATGCATACACATAATATATATATCATATATATATATATCTATACAGCATACTTTTCAACATATATATATATATACTTATATATATCATCCATGATCAGCCAATCATACCTGACACACGGCGACGGGCGGTCCTCAACGCGGCTGCCGGGTGAAGACGACGGGAGGTGTTGCGGCGATGGCCCTGCGTTCGACGGCACGGCAGCAGGGGCAGCGGCGACGGGGAGCGACCTTTATCGCAGCGGCGGGAGCGCCCTTTTCCGCAGCGGCGGTGAGCGCCCTTTCCGACGGGAGGAAATCTCGGCTCGCAGCAGTGACTCGGCTGCGGAGAAGCAGCGTCCGGCGAGGCGTTCTCGGCTGTCGGGTAGCGTCGAAGAAGCTGGAACTCCGGTGATGGCGCTGCGTACGCTGGCGGCAGCAGTGTCAGCTTTGGCAGCACAGCGGCGGTTCACGGCAAGAGGCTCCTCGGCTTGACGACGGCAGCGCAGCGGTCGGGACGGCTGAGCACCAGGCGACAAGGCGGCGGCAACCAACAGCGGCTTGGCTGCGATCCGGCGATCCTCGACTGCGGAGAAGTGGCAGCGACGGACGCGACGGTGACGGTCCGGCGGCTCCGGCGAACTCCGGTAAATCAGATCACACACCGAATAACCCAATTTACGCTCGACGAGGCACTAGTCTCGACGAGGGATTGAAAACGACGACGACCGAACGTTTCGGTGGTGTCGGCCGACGGCGAGCGACGGGGGAGAAGGTTGGACGGAGGGGTAGGGCTGGAGAGAGAGACGTTCTGTTTTTTCCTTGTTGAAAAAGAAACGTCCCTGTTGTTTTTAGGGAAGAAAGCAAAAAACGTATCTTATTAAAACTCTCTTCTTTCTTTTTGTATTCTTATAGTTTTTTTTTTTTAATTAAATCCCCAAGCCCAAGACTTTAAATAGGATTGTGGGCTGGGCCCAAAATAAATATTAAAGCAAAAACCAAGCTTGGGCTTAAATCAAAAATAAAAAATCAATTGGGCTTAAGAAAAACAAAACAAAACAAACTTAATACAAAATGTGGGTTGGCCCAATTACAAAAAACAAACCCTTTTAATTTAATAAAACTCCGGCTCAATAACATTAAACGGTTTATTGGGTCGACCCTATTAAAAAATTAAAAACCCCATCGGAATTAAATCATTTCTCACAAACGATAATTTCGAAAAATATAACAATTATATTTTCGCGTCCAAAATCATTTTCTCGTATTTTTCTCAATTAATAATCACAATTATGAAATTTAGATTCAATCATATTGACATCTAATTATGCTAAAATTAACAATTAATTTCTAGCTGTCGTTTTCAATAATCAGGAAACACGTGGTGTGACCCTCAATGGTTCAGGTGTAAGCTAGCCGTGGGTTCACAACACATTGTGATTCGAACAACACATTGTTCTTATATGAACTCGTCCCTTAGAGTCCCTGATTAAATAAAACTCATTTTACTTAATCACTGGTCAAACCAGAACCCAACGAATTATGAGAGGCGCCTAGCAACTACGCATCATAATTCCCTAGATACAAATGAAGTGTCTGCAAGAACCTTGTGATAATACCTCTTGTTCAATCGGGACATATATCGCGAAGGGATCGTACTGTACATATAAGCTAT
>BMAC01001361.1:19160-24160 GCA_014905375.1 Phtheirospermum japonicum
CCCTCAATGACACTTACACAAGCGGTCTCAAATGAATTGTTTTCAACGGGAGGGACACAAAATTCGTCGCTAAGAACAAAGTTCCCACTATCCTCAACATCACTACCATCAACAACCATCGGCTCGATCAACTCAATGCCCTCGTCTGCCATGAAAACTTGCTCAACCAAATCATGGATCTCATCAATGAGTAAGCAATCTGCATGATAAATACTTGAAGGAATCGACGATAAGTTGGTCATAAAAAATGTGACCGATTCTCCCGTGATGGATAATGTGAGGTTCTTCTTTCCAACATCGATCAATCATTGTGTGGTGGACAAAAAAGGGCGGCCAAGAAAAATGGTATGCTCGACACCATCATTAGGAACCATGCCCACATCGAGGACAAAAAAATCCATCGGGACCACGAGCCCTCCAACCTTGACGAGCACATCCTTCACAACTCCCTTCAGATACCAAATTGACCTATCGGCTAATTATAAGCAAATTCTCATTTCTTGCAAGGGAGCTAGCTCCAATTTCTCATAAATCGAAGACGGCATCAAATTTATCCCCGCTACGGAATCAAGCATACCGTTCGTGACTTTACCATTCCCGAGCGTAATATCGATACAAAAGGATCCGGGATCCGCCATCTTGAGGGCCAAAATAGAAGGATCACAAACAACACTCGCCTCTTTAGATAACACAATCGTCTCATTCGGAGTGCTCATGAGCTTCTTGGAAGAAAGTTCTTTGAAAAATTTGGAGTAAGCGGGTGACCGCTCGTCGTTAAGCGTCAAATTAAATAATTTATTTTTCCTCAGCCTCTCTCTACCAACTAGTAGTAGCAATAAGTAAGGGTTGATCCCACGAGGAGTGTGGTTTAGATTTTGACAACTCGTATTTTATTAAACAAACGATTGGGGTAGAAATTGTGAATTAAATTAACTAACGAAATAAATAAGCAAATAATTAAGAACAAGCACGAAAATAATTAATGGAAAATTCAATAATAATAAAGGTCTATCTATAGCTCAGTTTCCACCCTCGTTCCGCTCATCTAACCAACCACAATATCATAACCCATTCATCATATGTGACTAGAAACCCTAAGTAGCAACAAGCTCTGCTACTCGAATCTGCCCTTACCGTTTACTCAATTAAATAAGATCTTTAATTGATTCTAATTATTGAATAACCTAGAATAAGCTCTCTAGATTCAACCCAACAATAACATTAATAATCAGGCAAATAGGTTAATCTAAGCAATAAACACATAAGCTCGGTTTATCCAACCTATGTTGTGTTGTCCCTAATGATTCGTAATCATTAGTTGCTTCAGAGAAATAGTAATTACGATAATTACACGGGAAGCAATCCTATTTCTAGCAATATATAACCAATCCCTAATCTAGGTGATCAAGCTAAATTAAGAATTAAGCAATCATAATTTGAAAATAGAAAAACACAAGCAACCGTATATGAGGAACGAAAGATAATACTGCATTAATTAGAACATAGTTTCACGAGGGTTTCAACATCCCTAGAACTAGATAATAAGTTTACTCACTCATGGAGTTAATAAAATAAAAGAAAAGGTTCAGATAAACAAACATAATCCTTGAGAAATTAGGACAAACGACGTGTAGAACTTGAATCTTGCGTCTCGGATCTTCAATCTTCAAGTTCTCTTGCGTATGGATGAATTAGGATGACTTGGGGACTCTATGGAACTCCTTGGAACCTTAGGATATGTTATATGTGTCTCTGGGACGGAATTAGGTCGGGTTTATATAGGATTCTTCTTTCTTTCCGCGCAAGTTTTCTTCCAAAAATAGTTCGGCCGAGTCGGCGTCGACTGGGCGTCGATCGACGTGTGCCATCCCTAGTCGTCGATGCGCATCATCCGCCCACGTCGACCAGCATGTGCGTCAATTGACGCACCTTCAATCGACGCTATATAGAGTTACCGTCGACATGGTGTCGATCGACGAACCTTCAATCGACGCTATAGAGAGTTACTGTCGACATGGCGTCGACCTGGCATCGACCGACGCGTGCGCACACCGCATATAGCGTCGACCGACGCAGACCATCCTCGGCATCAACGCAAGCCATCGACGCTACCTCCTGATTCGCCGGTTTTCTCTCGTCGATTCGTCAATCCTCGTCTATCGGTTTCCTTGTGCAACAACATTCACTTAATACAACACCAAACACTGCAAAATAAGAAAGAAATATTCAATTGGTGCTCGACTACTTATGATCACAAATATGCGAGAAATGAATATATATAAGAATGTTAAGCACATAAAAATATCGGAATTAAACCGTTAATTAGCGTACAATTTCTCGCTTGTCAGCGGGCATGTCCCGGATGGCATCTAACAATGGAAGGGTGATGTTGAAATTAGACAATATATTGTAGAGCCGTTGGAATTGATCATCTTTATTAGTGTTTTGGATTCTAGATGGATAAGGCGGGGAGGATTTGTGTAAGCCATTAGGGCTTTCTTTCATCGGGGTGGCACCCACGGGGGTAGAATTGGAAGTAGCGACAATAGGAGGAGTAGCAACTTGCTCACCCTCGGATGGTGGATCCACTTTGTTATTAATGACTTGGCCACTTCTAAGAGATGTGATAGCATGGGCGTTTGATGGTTGGCTCAGTAACTTCCCTTTTTCATTGGTTTGCTTGAGCATATTTACCTTGGTAGCCATTTGCCCAATTTTCGTATCCATGGCATTCAATCGAGTATCAAAAGAGGACACCGTGGTGGAGAGGGATTGCAATTGTTGCAACATCATAGTAAGAGTTGGATCGGTGGCCGGTAATGGAGCATTTGTTGTGGGAGTCGGTCAAGAGGGGCCCACATGAGAGTTCGTATATCCAAAACCCAAATGCATGCAGTTGCTCGGATGGTACGGAGGATTTTGATTCGATGGACGAACAAAGGGTGGACGAGAAACACCATGGCCCAGTTGGTATCCTTTCACCCCACAAACGTCCTTCGATTGAGGCACCGACATGTAATGGGAAGGATTCAACGGACAATATAGAGTATCATGCCCAACCATACCACAAGTCAAACAAGAAGGATCCACGGTCGGGGGCAACACCTTAGCCATTTGAGCTTTAATAGCGGCCAACTCCTTCTCCAACTCAATATCTCTTGGGGAAGGAATGTCATGCACATATTTGACCTCATTAGCACTCGAATATAAAGCATGGGATGACCTTTGTTGGGGATTTTCGGCAAGGGTGGTGAAAACTTTGAGAATCTCGTGAGGGGGTTGCTCCGTCATGTTACCCCTGGCCATCGTATCCACCATGTATTGAAATTGAGGTTCTAAGGCCTCATAGAACATTTGGATCAAAAGCTCCTTGGGTAAGCGATGGTGGGGGCAACTATCAAGAAGTTCCTCAAATTGGGCCCAAGCTAAATGAAACGGTTCATTCTTCATTTGTTTGAACAAAATTATCTTAACCCTCAAGGCAGACGTCTTTTCCATAGAGTAGTAATGATCCAAAAATAAGGCCGAGAGTTCATCCCAAGTGTGAATCGAATTCGGTGTAATGCCCATGAACCACGACAAGGCTTTATCTTGTAAGGTATGAGAGAAACAACAAAGACATAAATGCTCCAAACTCATCATATTTGGTCGATGGAAACCCGAGACTTGCCACATAAATTGACGGAGGAATTGGAGAGCATCTTCTTTTGCAAACCCATGAAAAATCAGAAGTCGAACGAAATCAAGGGAGCGGATATCAATTGCCATTATCTCGGGGGGCAAGGAAATGCAAGAAGAAACCGGAGCACCCACGAAAGCCTTACTCACGTCTCGCATAGTACGGATGGGAGCATGAGCATTGGGATTCAATCCACCAAAACGGGCGTAAAGATCGGGAACATCATTTTGGACCTCATTAACAATATCTCCAAACACGGGGCCACCATTATAACCATACAGATTCATATTTGGCATCGGATTGTAGTTATGCATGGGAGGACTACCATACGGACCGGAACTCGGGCTCGGGACATTTGGAAAATGTTGAGGAGCTCCATAACCATACGGACCAGGAGTCGGGGCTCCATAACCACAAACGGATCCATTAAACCCGACATGGTTCGCACCATGCCCTCCCATGCCTGGTTGACTAAAGCCTTGATAATCGAGGGCAACGGGGTTTGCACCTTGCTCTCCCACGTGTCCCATTCCAACCGAACCACCACCATTCCCAACATGGTTTGCACCATGCCCTCCCACGTTGGGAACAAAACCACCGCCAAATAAATTAGGGAAAGAAGCCATACCTTGGTGTTGGCCCGTGGCGTGCCCTTGAGTGGTAACACCACTCCATTGAAATCCTAAAGCTTGCTCCGAAGGTGGCAGGGGAACGAGGTTTGATGGCCCGGCTTTGTCGCTTGAAACGGGCTCCTCATGAACTCTGGGCTCGGTAGAATTAGAAATTTGAGGATCGGCCCAGGGAGATTTCCCGTTAGGGTTGAGAAACGGGCCGGTAATTGGAAGATTATTCGCCATATTAAATTCAAGAGAAAATGGAGGTCGTACACGCCGTAATCATTCGGGGTTAGAAATATAAGGTGTTAAATCGTGTCCAAGCGAACGACGACCTTGCATACACTAAAAGAAAACGTCAAATAAAAAGGAAGCTAAAAACACAACGAAACAACAAATAAATCAAAGGCCTTAACCAAGCCGTGTCGCAACGGCGCCATTTTGAAGTGTAGTTTTTTGTGGTTTTTGGGAATTAAAGGTTCATTTGGCTTGGTATTATCGGAAATCAATTCAATTGAAGGACTCAATGTGTTTCAAGCTTTGAAAAGTAAAAAAAAAAAGAAAATAAAGCAATTAAACTAACTACACTAAGCTAAGAAATGAAATTTCATGTTGGTAGAATGCCTCGGTCGTATGCCTTAATTGAAAATGCAAGCAAATTAAGGAAATAAGCAAAAACAAGCATTGTTTCACCAAGTACAAGCATG